>CANTFL010000742.1:0-21142 GCA_947650285.1 Hyaloperonospora brassicae
TTGTGTATCTGTGCAGAACATGAACCATGGCTGGGCGAGTTTAGGCCACTTCCACGACAATGACCCCGGCGAGTCGTAGACATCCCATTTGTGCCAAAATGATGTCCTCGCGTATTCTGACTTTTCGAGTAACGTCCAGTTGACATCGTTCGACATTCCGCTCAAGCTCGAGTCCTGTGGGCACTGTATCCAAACGAAGCCACAGCAAGTGAACGTGGGTAAAATTGATACTTCAACGCGTTGCATGACTGGCGTCACCGTTTCTTGGTCCGTCGAGCGGAAATCACGAGATGACAGATTGTCCAAGCCACGACTGACCTTGAACGAGTAAAAGCGGACCGATACGACTAGACTGTGACTTGGACGGCGGCCTGATGATGTGCTTATGCAGACTTGAATCCTGGATCCCAGCGGCTCGACGACACCGTTTCATTTCCCGAAAGCACATGACCGGACATAGTTACCCTAGATCGGCCCCACACGAAGTGCCACAATCAAATTCATGGGTTTATCAGACGCAGTAGTAAGCGATAAGAAGCTTGCCGTACCACACCGGACAGCGGTACTTGTAGTGGCCGAAGACCAACAGTGTCGAAGTGAGCGAAACAAAGAGGAAGACTAACGATACCCGAGCATGGACGTCCATCGACAAGGCTTCGCTGCGCCCGGACACGAATGCAAGCACCATGGGAAGTCCCAACCCCGAGCAGTATGTTGAAAACTGGGCCAGCAAAACATCCGGCAATAGCCATTTGCGAAAACCCAGCGCGAGCCACGGACACGTCCGTGATGAGATCGCCTACCGAATTCCCCCATGCAAGCACTGTCAGTTCCACGAAGCTGTTGCTGACATGCGTGATATAGCCCACTGCAGCCAGCAACGCCATCAGCTCATTCGCCACGGCATAAATCCAGCACACGCAAGCCACAAATGCCAGGGAAAGTAGTAGGCTCGACGATTTGAATGAACGCGGCGCATGCGACCGGTGCGTACAGAGCGCGACGATGCCACCTACAAAGCCACCCCACGATCGTGGAGTGCTTGCCACAGCGGTACGCGGAGCGAGAATCTTCCGCCACAGATATCAACGTTGGCGTATCCGCTCATTGCTGCGACTAGTAGCGGAGCTGTTGTAGGCGATAGACACGCTCTCGGACGCGACCATGACTCATCATCGAAGAGAGGAATGGTGATGTCTCGGACAAGAAAAGTGCCGCTTGTGGGATGCAAAGCACTTTCACCACAAGCGGCTTGTCGCTCGTAAATATCCGAACGACGCGACGCTTCAAGCGCCATCTCCAGCGCATGTGCTGCTGCCACTTTGGAAGCATTTGCTTACCATCATCAACGGCATCGCGCTCGCTTTCGGCCATGAGCGGAGACGACAACGACTCACTCTCGTCAACGTCAAAGTGGTCATTATACACTCGACTGGAAAACCTGGGACCTGCCAATGGACCAAACGAAGACATCCCGAGTTTCTCAAGCTCCTGCGGCATCCCTGCACGATAGCTATCCGCTACGCTCTCGGTATCTGGCTCAGCATTGGACCCCGTCACAAATGCATATTCGTGCTCAGGCTGCCCAGGCCTCTTCACTCCTTTTGCATCATTCCCTCTTGGCGAGAGCGCGTGCCAAAACGCTTTGATCATCAGCGTTGACTTGCCTACCAACTCGTCGCCACGAATATCGTTGGGAGCTGCTTTGTACCTCGCCACACAGGCTGAAAGGACGACACTGCCGACGTATGTCCCGTACAACGCCAACAGCGTGACAGCTGACACTGCTGTACTCCACATATCTTCCTTTCCGCTGCGTACAGCGAGCAGGAGGAACAACAGCAGCGAGGTGAGGAGCGCCCCCACGTCGCGTAGAAACGCCCAGCGCTGCACCTCTACGGCACTAGCCATGGCTACGCCGCCTACGACGACCGTGGAGACGAACATCGCTCCTCCTAGTAGCTCATTGATCCCTGTCTCACTCACACCAAAGCCGTACGCTGCAATAGCTGAAAACACGTCAGGTGCTCCGTTGCCAAAGGCCAGGAACGTGACACCCGCAACATCGTGAGGAAGCCGGAGGCGATCACTGAGAGTTGCTAACGTTGGCGAAAAGTAGCCATCCGCTGTACTGCCAACTACAACATATAATAACGGGATAGTAAGTCAGTCTCACGGATCAAATAGAGTGCCGTAATAGAAATAGAGAGGGTGCCACTCTATTCCTATTCGCAAGAGACGTACGGAAGTAAAAGAGCGCGGCGAGCCATACGATCAATAGTGAGAACGAAAGCAGAGGCAGATCGTATAGTGAGCAGTAGTGGATGTGGACGTAATCGATTGCAAGAGGGCCAAGCGTCATGTTCGCTACGAACGGGTGGTCACTGCACGCCGCTGGGCGCAAGAGCGTCGTCGACATGACAGAATTGTGATGTAATCGCACGATTGCGTCTTTCGTACCCCATGGAATCGCTGCGGTTGTACCCCGTGAGCGAACTTAGTGTGCCACTACAATTCGCACTTAGTTTGCTGAGCGCGGTAAGCTGCTTTTTGGTCAGCGTAATTAGCTGATTAGCCTAGTTGCTCTGGCACCAGGTTGGACCTATACGGGCGAAATACTTGCTCAATTTTTGTCTCTTAATAAAGCCGAGTGTCAAAAAAGCAAGCCGAGTCACAAAAACCGGCAGGCAACGAACGCACGACGTCGTTATCATGAGAGAACTATGACGTCGAAAAGAGCAGCTAGGTTTGAACGACGGAAGCTATCCCTGTGTTGTGTTCGTGTTGGAGTACTCTATACGAATAAATCGCAAGTTAGAGAGACTGCTTCTGGACTCGATCCAATCGACTGCTGCTGGATTAGCCTTATTCCGGAAGTCGAGGCACAAAACTCCCACGATTGGCGCTGAAGCGTCGCGCTTCAATTTGGGTAAACTCACCTTCTCCGTTACGCATGAGTCTGTACTTGTTCTCGTTAACGTATCTGGACGAAGGAGAATGTAGTCAACCAATCAGTTTGCCATATGCGGCTTCATAAACCAGTGAATGCAACCCCAGCTTCAAGGTCGGGAACCCGATGCACTCATAAGTGACTAACTATCGCGCGCACGACGACTGATATACCCTGTGGATCATTAAAAAATGATCCAGAAGTATGCTGGTCGTCGTCCGCGCGACAAAAGCACAGTGTGTACCTACAGATAGCAGCAAACAAGTCGAGCGTGGTGGGCAGGCAGCGAGATCCATTCAATGGCTCTGACACCACATTGCAACAAAAGAAAGCTGTCGCGCAGATGTAGATGTAACAGCCATGTCCCTCGATGATGAACAGGTGGGGCCAAGTGCGACCACAGCAACTTTTTGCACAGCGTCTATCCTACTTGACACTCACAGCGAGAGTGAGACTTCAAGTCATGGGAACAACGGTAGCTGCGTGCTCGGCGCTGTACAAGCAGACTGATCATAGCCTCTGCTGATCAATCCTCATCCCACAGCCAAAAATTTCCGAAGATATCGCTCCTTTTCTTGCACCACGAGACATGCCTACGACTCACTCGTCCGTGTAGAAACAGTCAAGCCTGGCCTTGAGTTGCCAGTAGCTCGTGGAGACCAGCACTCTAATCCTGCCTTGCTTAGAAACGTTGATTTCTAACGAGAAGTCGACCCACGCCACTCCCTCCCTAAACCGATCCCTCACTCCACCAGCGTCTGCAGTAGCCACCCAATGGCTCCAGGACGCGGTAGTAGTAGCGGCGGCGGTGGCAGTGGCGCTGGCAGTAGCCGCAGTGGACGTGGCGGTCGTGGCGGTCGTGGCGGTCGTGGCAAAGGGAAAGGACGAGGACGTGGACGAGGCGGACCAAGAGGGAGCTACGGCTGGTACCATGAACCCATCACGAGTCTCGACGAGAGCTTCTGCATGTCGATCCACAAGGCGCTGCAGTCGCTTGTCGACGACGGCGAGCGCGCGGAGCTGAGCTTCCCGTCGACGTACGACAACACGCAGCGTCGCTATATCCACATGATGGCTGAGAAGTACGGTCTCTTCTCGAAGAGCGCCGGCAGGAAAGGAGACGGTCGCTTCATCCACGTGGCGTCCGTGAAGAAGAACGCCGCGATGGAGAAAGTGTCGTTGCGTCTGCACCCGACGCCTCTGAACCCAAAGATGGACGAGTGGTATCCACTCGAAGTGAAGCAGTACATGGCGACTTATCCGTCTCCTTCGCTGGAAGACGAGGGAGCAGTGGATCCATGGGGGGGCAAGACATTTACGCCACTGGGGGTCGCGCCTATGCAACATCGCGGTCGAGAGGCGTTGTTTAGCCACCTGCCGAGCCGTGGCAGTCAGAACGGACCAAAGATCGTGCGGACTCCACTTGTTGAAGTGACAAAGCTGCCGGTGTATCAATATCGTGAGCAGATACTGAACCTTGTAGAGGAGAATCAGATTGTGGTACTGTCAGCAGATACTGGATGTGGAAAATCAACGCAGATTCCGCAGTTCTTGCTGGATGATGCGTTAGCAAGAGGACGAGGCAAGGAAACGAGAATCATTTGTACTCAACCACGACGAATCAGCGCAATGTCCCTCGCGCAACGAGTGGCAAGTGAACGCCCAGGACAGAGCTCCAAAGAAGTGGGGTATGCGATTCGATTTGATTCGTCGTTTGATGCCAAGCAGTCCAAGCTCATCTTCTGCACGACAGGCACGCTGCTCAAATGGCTTAACAATGACCCATCGTCGCTCGGCTTTTCGCACATCATTTTGGACGAAGTGCACGAGCGGGACATGTTTACTGATTTCTTGCTTATTCTGATCAAGACATCTATTCTTAAGCAGAGACCGGACCTCAAGGTGATTCTCATGAGCGCGACGATCCAAGTGGGAAAGTTCTCGCAGTACTTCCAACCAGAATTTCATCCGCCGATACTCCAGATGGTGGGAGGCACTAACTATCCAGTGTCTACGCTTTTTTCTCGAAGATATTCTAGCACTACTGAAGATCGACCGCACTTCGTCGCTGCCAATTATGGACGATTCGCAAAGTGGTCTTACCGGAGATGGGTCCATAAGCCAATCAGGAGCACCGGCTGTGGATAACATGCTAGTATGTTCATTATGCGGTTGTGCGAGTTTCGAAGATGAAGAGGCGTTCGGCATGCACGTAGCGACTTGCTTTGGCAAGCCAAGTGCTGATTGTGAAGCACCGCGTACTCCCAAACAGGACACTGCCCCATCAGCAGTGCCTGTTTCTGCTATGGGAGATTTTCTGCAAGCCGCACTGCGTGGAATAAAACAGAAAGCGAAGAATGCCGCACTTAAATCGTATACGAAGCAGTACGATGCGCTGCAACAGGACCAGACCATCGACTACAATCTGTTGCTACAGCTGCTTTTCCTGATAAACCGCATGTTCCCGCTCGGTGAAGATGGAAAAGGAGCTATTCTGGTATTTCTTCCTGGCTGGGAAGAAATCTCTTTCATGGAGCAATCTCTTCTCAAGTCAGAAGCAACATCAGCAACCTACGAGATTGCTCTTCTTCACTCGCGTTTGGCACCCGAGGAACAGCGTCGCGCATTCATGACACCACCGCCTGGAAAGCGGAAACTGGTGCTGGCTACCAACATCGCCGAAACCAGTCTTACTATCGAAGATGTGGTGTTTGTCGTGGACTGTGGCAAATCCAAGCAGACGCACGCGCTTGCTGCAACTTCGGCCTCATCTTTTGTGATGGGTTTGCAAACTACGTGGATTGCACGGGCAAATTGCGTGCAGCGCATAGGTCGCGCTGGTCGTGTTCGTGCGGGTGTTTGCTTTCGCCTTTTCTCGAAAACTCGATACGAGACAGCGATGAAAGAGTATATGCCTCCACAGTTGCTTACCAATCCGTTGGAAGAGCTGTTGCTGCAAATTATGCTTCTTCAAATGGACAAGAAGCTCGATAATAGCAGTGCCAAGGCGTTCCTTCTCGAAGCAATGGACGCGCCTAGCGAGGCCTCCATCGATGCTTCGCTACAGCGATTGGTAGGTATGCACGCACTTGCTAAGAGCAAAAGAAGGGCCAACGTCTGACGCTGCTGGGGTGGCATTTGGCGCACATTTGCTCAAGCGGCGTATCCATACAGATGGCGAAGTTCCTTCTTTGGGGGCACATGTTTGGCTGTTATGACGCTACGTTGAAGACTTCGTGCGCGCTGAGCGGTTATCGGGATCCATTTGACAGTTCCCTTGGCATGTCGAAGGGCGATAAACAACTGGTGGCTGCTGCCAAGAGGGCGTTTACTCGCAATGGATCGCCACCAGAGCTTACTTTGCAGAGCGATCATTTCGTACTCTGTAAGGCGTTCGAGGCGTACCTCGACGTGCGCTCTTCATGCAAGACAAAGAGATTATTTTGTGCTGAGAATAGGTTGAATCTGCAGACTTTGGGTCAACTCGGTGCGATCTACAAGAAGTTGCAGCAAGATCTGGTCAAGATGGGATTGTCGGCCGCAACTCAGCTTGTGCCGACCTCCCCGCCAACAACACCAGCAACTATGGAGAGCATCGCACCGTATTTGATGGCCCTCAGTATCGGTATGTACCCGAATGCGCTGTCCACGCGTCCTAGTCGAGTGACGGAGTTTTGGCAGACGAAAGAGAAAGTAAAAGTTACGATGAGTGCTACATCTATGGTGACGTTGTCCAGTGCTGGCCTGCATTCAAAGTGGAAAAAGCGTAAACGTGAGCAGGAGGAGCTTAGTGTGCACGAATGGCTGGTGTATCACGATATGATGCAATCTGGAAGTACTCGTGTGGCAAAGTACGGTACCAGACTGCCGTCAGTTTTGCTGCAAGCGCTTTTCATGGGATCGGTAAAAACGCAGGTGGTAGAGGAACGTAAAACTGTCGTGAAGGGCAGTGGTACCGATGGCGAGTCAGTGGCGTCGAGCACGTGGTTACTTGCCTTGGACGATTGGATCACTTTCGAGGCCAACGGTGCTACTGAAGTGCGCTGGCTCGCACTTTTGCGGGAACGCTTGCATGCTGCATTTGTTCGTCACTTGGAGCGACTGCTAGTGCGTCCGAAAGCAGGTGAGACCAATGCGTTGCCAAAGCGTGGTCAGCAGCTAAGGAAGCATGACGTAGCGCTTGTCCGGGCTTTAGTTGCCTGGGTCTCTTCTGATCTACGTGGTAAGGTGAGCGTAAGCTGCAAACGGTAGACAGACATCTGCGGCAAAAAGGATCCTTCTGCGAGGATATCTAGAGCTCGATCCCATTTGGCGGTTCCATCGACGACCTTAATGCTGGAAAGAAAATATTGGAGCTGGCAACTGGATTTGTGTGTGCGACCATTCCGATGACCGTGACGCTCGAAGCAGTATTCCTTCATGTTTATCTGCCCGAGGTAACATTGTTGTTGTTGAACGTTGCATGTTAAGGTGGTAATCGTTCACAGTGACATCTAAATCAATGTCAATATGACGAAGCCGCCCTGTTACAGTACCCATCAGGCGGTGTTCAAGAGCAGCAGTGCTTTCTCTTTTCTGTTACAGGTCCGCAGGTTCGGGTTACACCCAATCGGGCTGAGACACGCGATGATGCGTGTATGAGGGGGGTACGTGCACACAGTGTTTCCTCCGATGAGTTGTCCTTTACTAAGTTTTGAGGTCCGACAGGTCATTATTGACGAGGTGTTCACAGAGACCGCTCTGGGGACCGATGTTATAGCCAGTAGAAGAAAAATCTACGATCTAGCAGAAGGCTAATCTACAATGTACTCGTTGCAGCGTAAGAGGATGCGTGTCAACAAGCACCATCGTCATGGATAACACGATCGATGGGAAGGAAGCTACTTGAATCACGAGCCAAGGGTGAACCGGGTGACGCGGTCCGTTACACATACCAAAGTGAAGGTCGCTAAGGACGTGAAGCAGTGTAATGACTTTCATGAGGGTATATCAGGCAGGAATGAGGGACCCCATGGCTGAAGCACCTAAATGGTGGTAGGGATCTCGGCCTGGCATGTACCGATCAGCACATGGCCATAGGTCGGCTGACGTCGTGATGTAGCTGACCTCCATGTGATCGTCACAATCGATCGCATTCGACAGATCAACGGAGCTATTGCCGCTTGGATGCGAAGATGACGCCGAAATGCATCAATAAGATCGTGGTCATCTTAAATGATGCAAGAGGCTGAGCTTCGATACTCTGTCAGCATTGTGCTTAGCTGTCTGCAGCTTCTACTAAGTTTGTGCCCTATGAGTAAAGTAGGGGATAGAATGAAGCACTTTACGGCATTTATTAACGGTAGTGTGAATGGTCCGTATTTTTGTGGTTGTTTACGCCTTGTGCTGCGTGGTTCGAGCTCGATCAAGTGGTGAGGTTCCACATGGTTGCTCCGGTCAGCTGCTTGACCGGATGATTTGACTTGATGCATCCAGTGCATCTTACACAATGATCCCATAAGCTGTAAACATCTTGGGATCAGTGCGATTTTCGCCCACTAAAAGCAAGACTTATCGGAAGGGGCACAGCACTCTGAACACTGACCAGTAACGACACAAAAACACTCTGTTGGATCTGTTGGATGGAACTGGCTTGTCCAAAAACACGATGCATTTAGCGTGTGTAGCCATGTATGCTGCCTCAATCTGTCTCATTCGGCCGCGACTGCGCAAGCATATCCGTCAACAGCTTTGTGATCGTCAGCAATTGCATTTCCTGGCGACTCAGCTGCACTTGGAGCTGAAGCTATGTTGCAAGCATGACCGGGAAAAAATAGTGTAACAATGTGGCAACCCCGACAATCAGTTCAACATTAGGCGACCAACCTGCGTGGTAGTGAGCCGGTTAACTTGTTCTTGAAGGCGTATGATTGGAAGAGCAGGGGACGAAAACGGAGAGGGCTCGTGAGGCGTTGGTAGCGCCGACGCCGGAAATGAAATCGTATGTGTTGTCCCTGGCGATTCCAAGTCTTCTCCCGATGAATACAATTGCAAAAACGTCAGCCTATCTGGCGCACAGTTTGGCCTGTCTCGGTTGGCTCCAAGCGTACCTGTAAACGCCGAGCTACTGAACGCCCTTGTCAGCGACATTTGGATCGACTCTTCCATCGCTTGCTCGCTCTTCTTTTCCTGTTTCTTCAGCATAACTTCGATAAAGCCACTTCCGAGGATAGCACCTGAAACGACAAATGACATCACGTCTCATGAGACCATCCCTGTCACAAATTGAGCACTGAATATCTCACCAGGTATTGTGAACAAAATGATGCCCCAGAGCGCGAGTAGAGACGAGAAAGCTCGACCCGCAGCAGTGATAGGCACGATGTCGCCATATCCTAAAGACGTGATGGTCTCGATGGCCCACCAAGAGCACGTACCGATGCTCGAGAACACCTTGGGCTGAGCTGGATTTTCAAGGAAAAAGCTACAGAAAATCGACACCGGCACGTGTCCATCATAAGCATCATGCTCGCTTTCGAAAGCGACCTCGTGAACTGCTTACATGGTGGTAGATGAAGTCAACACAATGACAATGGTGAGGTAGCTGACAACGCCAAGCTCTTGTTTCTTCAGCGCGAAAATCTCACGTAAATCTTTCATCGCCTGGTAGGAGCGTTCGAGGTGCAAGAAGGACATGATACGCAAGAGCCGAAAGCCTCGCAGTGTCAAGACACCACGCGACGACACTGCTCCCCTGCGCGGTCACCACATTGAACAGCACCACACGCCCACACACACAACCGTGAGCTCTACCCCTTGTCTCGTCTTGCCATCACGCTATCTCCACGTACTGATGCTCGAGCAAAATCTCCAGATAAAATGGAATGAGCACCACGAGGTCGATGATCGACATTGGCCGACTCATCCACTTGAGCCTACAACGACACTGTCAGTATCGCAGAGACGGCAGCAAACACACATGTGGCTCTTTTCCCTTTCCGTACCTGCCGCACACTGGATGCGTATACCGGTCGTCCTCAACACACGACCAGAGACGGAGCATGTACTCGACCGTGAATAGCCCCGTCGACACGTACAGAAAAAGCACGTACCAATCGGACGACGTCACTGTTTTGTAGCACAACGAGTCCGTCCGTCAGTCGTCAGTCGTACGCATCGACGCATCGCATTGTCTCCACGTCTCCTATTGTTCTGCTACGTCTGCTGCTCGAGGAGCTCCACGTGCGTACGTGACCAGTCAACGTACTCGCAGGGCCGAGCGGAGACGCCGACACGTACATGGCCAGCGCAACATTCAGTGTGATCAGTACCAGTACGCCGATTTCCAAGAGGTACGACGCGCGGTGCAGTCCCGAGCGCTCTTTGAGCGACGTGCGGTAGTGCAGCAGCGTCCAGACGTCGCTACGTAGCGACGCGTAGGCGCGAGGACAGCTGCCGCGTCGCGTGGGCGAACGGACTGTTGTGGTCACGAATGCAGTCCGCAGGCCGCGTGGTCCGTCCTCGTCGTCGCTGTCCTTCGCGAGGAGACACTGCCGCTCGTGCGCGTCCATGGGGTCCGTCTGGCTTTCGTGTGGGGAATGAATTCTGAGTCGGGAATGACCGACGGTCGGAACCAGAGCGAAGACGATCGACGGTGTGTGTATTTCTTCGTTCAGTCTGTGTGCCTGTGTGGCACGATTTGGTCCCACGCTATGACTCAGGTTTGGCTCATGTAGCTATGCAGCTTTTTGCGCACGGGTTGCAAACGGGGCGACGAGCGACGGTCGGAAGCGGACAGAAGCTCGGCGCAATTTCGAACCCACAGCGAGTTCATGCTGGACCAGAGCAAAATTCGAGCTTTCTCCATATTACAAGCCGGTCTTCTTTTTGGTAACTGTCAGGCTGATGCAGCGAGGTTTTTTTTACACAGACGGCAACAGTCAGGACAAGAAAGATCGGTTGTTCACATTTGTAGGCGAAATCACGCTTCGACACTAGTCGTGCGCCCGCACGTAAGCTCAAGTGAGTGTCGCTAGGACGGCCGTTCTACATCAAGTCCGATTGTACATCTTCGCTGACGTTGATCCACAAGTGTGTTGGAAGTGGAGATGTCGTAGCGGACACTCCCTTCCTGGTCGACGTCGCCCCAGCTGCCATGTTTGGTAGTTATGATGGGTGATTTGTGTGGGTACACTAAGTTCTAGAAGGTTGTAAGTCGTTGAGCGCAGGATAGAGAAAGATCTCACTTCTAGATTGATGAAGCCGCTGAAGAGGCCCGGGCGGGGGGGCGAAACTGTAACGCGGTGAGCCCGTTACATAGAAAATGAATACGCATGCATCATTTTTTGAGTATTATCGATTCAGATAATGTTCAATTGACATTACCCGTAAGGAATAAGGTTGAAGGAATATTACCCCGAGGGTAACATTTCTATGATGGGTTGCTCCACCTGATGGTTGATATTCACGGTACATCAACCAGATTAACCACCAGTCGCTGTTGGACGCGCGATGAGTGGAGAACAAGAAACCCACATAGGAGATTGTAGTTTGCTATAGTTAGATCAAGACAAAGATGATTGATTAAAGAAACATAGCTATATAAAATACAATTCTACTTTTTCCCTTAAACAGAGCTTCTGAGTTCAGTATACTTCCTCGCGCTTCCTCACGCCACGTGTACGTGACGTCGGAAGTACGCAGCCTTGTGTTCTGTTAACACAAGGTCTTACCAGTCATCTGATACGAGCGTTCCCCGTTATACCTGGTAGCACTTTGTAGTGTGTCCAGCGACCACGACTACCTCATTTTAGATGAACATGTTGGACGAAGAGGAAAGCTATCACGCCACGCGTGAAGGCTACAACCATTTGAGTGACATCGAATGGAGTGCGGTAGGACGTATGAGCTCTACCGTAGGCGAAACAGCTATTAGCGCCATGTTGAAGTCTCGTGACAGAGACCAACAACATGCCGCTATAGCCAGGTTCATTCAAAATGAACTTGTCGCCGAAAGAGAAAAAGTAGCCTTGCTTTACCAGCAAGGCTCTCAACAGTCCAGGCAGTTGAGACGACTCAGTGCTTGACAGCAAGATCTGTTGAGACAGCAGCAATTCCATGCTGCTGTGGGTGGGACGACACACACTCGTCGTCCCGAAATCTGGAAGATTGGCATATCCAAGTACAGAGGAGCCGAGGAAGACTCCCTGTTTTTGTGGTTTGTCAAACTAGACAGAGCCATAAAGGCACGTCGTATCGACGATGAGCAAATGAAACTCACATTTGCACTTAACCACTTGGCAGGACGTGCCAAGACTTCGGCCTTTAGGCTCGAGATGAGCGACACATATGCGTCTCAGTCGCTAGAAGCCTTGAAGACCCGACTCAAACGAACGTTTGAACCGCCACGGACTGAATTTAGGGCTCGATCAGAGCTTGATCAGAGCTCCTGAAACTCAATATGGGTAAGCGTGATGTGCACGCTTACGCTCAAAATATACGACTCCTCGCGAGTAGTATAACTGCTAACCCGGTAAGTGAATACACGTTGATTACTGTGTTCATGCAAGGGCTCGCAGATGGCCCCGTCAGGAACCACCTGTTCCGCTTAGAGTTGGATACGCTTGAACAAGCAATCGCAGCTTCGGAATAGGAGAGCTTTAGAATACGACAGTCTCATGCTAGCTCGATCTCTTATCGCCCACCGAGACGACAAGAGACCAGAGGTCCAGAATCAATGGATCTCTGCTATGTTGAGAGCGAGAGACCTCGCTTTTCAAACAACAAGCGATTGCAGAGGTGCAATCGCTGTCAGAAGTTAGGGCACTACGCATACGAGTGTAGTGCTCCACGCCCAGTACCAAACAATACTAAGCGAAATGGTCGTTTATTTGCCAAAAGGGGCGATGGGCGTAGGTCCAGCTCTGTTACGAAACTGCAACAGCGAAGCGGACCATCAAATAATGATCGGGGTTAGTAGGGGTGGAGCGCCCTACTGATCCAGCAGCATCAAGAGAATTTGCAAATCTCTTGACGAAAGTTGCTCCAGATACACAGTCACTGTGTGTCTCTGCACCTGGCGATGGGATTTCATATATCACCTTGAAATTAGAAGTGACAAACGGTTTGTCACTTCGTGCTCTAGTTGACTGCGGGGCGTCCAACAACTTTGTTCGTCGCCAGTCACTGGAGGAGCGTGGGATCAAGTTTGCTGAGCGCGACCTTCCCCTAACGAGGATGACGATATGCCTTCCCATAGGCGCATCGATAAACGTTGAGAATTGTGTAGTAGTAATCACTACACGTGAGAGGGTGAACAGTACGATGGTGATTTCATCGTGCTAGATCTGGATGACAAATTCGATATCATTCTGGAACTACCTTATCTCAGAAGCTACGAGCAAAGTGTGGGCTGGCAGAATCTATCCGTATCTCTGCATGCCGCTTTTTCATCAAATGACCATCTGATGAACGTCATGGAGCGTCCACAAGGGTGTGGATGTACTGCGAGTGAGTGCGATGGCCTCACTTGCGGTACAGTCGTTAGCATGACGTCACAAGACATCAGTGTAGCTGAGCACTACACTGTGGAGCAAGCTCCCAGCAGCTGTACAGAAGTACAGGCAGCGCTGAAAGTCCACCACTTGTATAAGTCGAGTGGACCTGGACATGGATGCATGCCTAGCGGGCAACATCCTAGGAAGATCAAATTGGTTGTCCCGAAACGGCAACACGGTTATCCTGGGTCGACTGGATAGTCGACCGTAGAGGATCAGCACCTGACTGTGTTTGCACAGCCACTGTCAGAAGGATTCGAGGAAATAAGTTTACACGTGTTTGAGGAAGAAATTCCTCAAGAGTTACTTGCTGAGAGATCAGGATCAGCAACTTGAGTGGACAATCCCTCAGCAGCCTGTGGAAACGAGTTCACGGGAAGAAACCGAGACGTTAAACGTCTTGG
Source organism: Hyaloperonospora brassicae (assembly GCA_947650285.1). Lineage (NCBI taxonomy): Eukaryota > Oomycota > Peronosporomycetes > Peronosporales > Peronosporaceae > Hyaloperonospora > Hyaloperonospora brassicae. The sequence continues at coordinate 13,890 of CANTFL010000742.1, forward strand.
TCAATGACGGATCAAGCGTAGGCGCTTTTACACTTAATCTGATTGCACCTCCGAGTTAAACTTCGGAGATAACTCAATTGCCAACTCTAGAACCGAAACGATTTTTGCGTGATTGGCGTAGTGGCTAAGTCAAGTAGATCTGCATACTCGTCACAGAGGATGAGGATGTGACTGACATTTGGTCGGCCGCAGTATTTGCTGAGAACGAACGGGTTCTTAGCAGTTCATCGATGAACGAAAGTGTCATCGACGAGAAGACTCGGATTGAGCGTTACACGTATCAATCCTGTGAGTTGCTTCAGGCAAATCCTTTGTATAGTGTTTTAATCGAATTCAGGGATGTATTCTTTGAATCAGTATTATTCGAGTTGCCTAAGAATAAAAAAAACCTTCATGAGATCAAGATCAAACCGGGCTCGAAATATTGTGTCATAAAGCAGTGGCCACTGCCTCGTGAACAAGTACTAGCGATCGACAAGTTCTTTGCCGATCGATTGGCAGCAGGCCATGTGAGGGAATCAAAATCCCCTCACAGCTCTCCGACCTTCTGTGTGCGAAAGGCCACAGGAGGATGGCGGATAGTGCACGCATCCAACACGTTGAATGCTGCAACGGTACCAGTTCAGACGCCGATACCGAGGAAGGACGTAATCATAGATGGCATGTCAAAGAGTACCATCTTTTCGTCCATGTATCTGATGGATGGCTTCTATCAGATCCTCATGCGTGAACAGGACATCCCGTACACAGCAGTGAGCACCCCCAGCGGTATGCTGTGGGAGTGGCTAGTTATTCTACAGGGGCTGATTACCACCCCTGCGACGTTCAACAGATGTATAACAAATCTGTTGAGGCCGGTGAGGGAATTTGCACCGAGTAACTTTGACGATGTTTTCGTCCGTAGCCGGGTTTAGAACGGAAAGACGGACGTGGAAGTTCATAGAACACACGTTCGTCAGATTTTTCAACTTATGCGCAAGTATTTGTTGTACGCCAACCTCAAGAAGTGTATATTCGCAGCAAGCGAAATACCACTTCTTGGGTGCATCGTGGGTAAACACGGCGTACGACCTGATCCCGAAAAGAGTAAGGCGATCACCGACTGGCCCGTTCCAGTTGATGTCAAGGGACTGCGGAATTTTTATTAAGCTAGCGGAGTACTTGCACAAGTACTCGCGCAACCACGCCGAGATGACTGTGCATCTTTCTTGTCCACTCAAAAAAAAGTGAGGTGGTCATGAATCGATGACTGTCAACGTATCTTTAAAGGTATCAATCACATCTTGCTTCAATCGACCATACTGGCGATTGAAGATCAAGACAGACCATATCATGAGGTCTGTGACGCCAGCAATTTTGCGATCGGCTGTGAGTTTATGCAGTTTGATACAGATGGCGCAAAGCGCGTCATCTGTAATCAATCGCGTCACCCGAAAGCAGCTGAGAGCAATTACCCTGTGAGGGGGTGACAATAGCTCTTTTTAGGAGTCGATCCCAACTCCCTACTGGCGCCCGGACGACCGAACTTGCGGAGGGGGTACTCCGATTCCGTGCTGAATGCTTCGCTCACCTTGTGTATTGTCGGTGGGGTGGGTTGCACTCTTCCAGGTGGACTCTAGTCGATGACAAGCTTAAACTTGGTTGGTATTGGTGCTGTCGCGTGGGAAACCATTCACACGATAGCGGGTGTACTTGTAAGGTGCTCGATATGAGCCACCTTGATCTCTACGCGATCGCCTTGTCCAATGTAGATGCTTGATCCGCGAGCCTTCTGAACACTTGAGCCGTCTCGCGATCTTGCCCCCTTTGCCTTTACGTGGTCGCTGCGTACGATCGCAGTTGGGGGTTTGCTGAGAGTCCTTGATCCCTGGCCAAACAATCCAGGGATATCACTTGAGTTAAGTATGCGATTTTCAATGACGTCGGGTGGCCTATAATCCAACCCGGAAGAGAAGTCGACACGTGTACTTAGAAGCAAATTGAACTCTGTTTAATGTTAACCAATCAAACCCAAAACTAACACATCGCTAGGCCTATCTGTATCACTAAGTTTGAATCCACGCGTCTTCCTCTCAAGAGTATCTCCCCCTTGTACCCTAGGTGGTTTACACCAAGTGGGTTCTCTCTGGAAACTTGGCGTAACCCACACCAGAGATCGAGAGATCAGATCGAGATCGAGGGATCGGATCGAGGCCGTGCGAGCCACTCATCGCAGACATCATTCCTCCAATCAATATTCTTTTCGGACTTAACCGACGCCTGCAATCTGTGAGTACCCACGCCCCACCTCAACGGTAAAAATTTTTTGTGATTTATTTACCACAACACTGTTCATCACAACGAAGTCCTTGTTATGAAATATTCACTGGCTAAGGTTCGTGTCTATCTCTTGGAAGATAGACCGTTCATCATTTATATGATCCATGCGTCAATATGCACGGCCGGAAACCGTCCACACCTCTTGCAAAGAATGGCGAAGTGGATGTCTTTTTCTTCGCTGGTACAACTTCTCCGTCGAGTATATACCAGGACGACTGCACGTCGTCAATGATACGCTTTCACACCGGCCCGATTTCGAGCCAGGCGCGCAATTCAACAGTGAGGATATACCACTGTTGCGGCACTTACAGTCAGTGTGCCGACGTTAGGATTACTCGACGACGTGCGAAAGGCTTACGCAGAATATAAGGATCTTCTTCGTTTCATAAATCATCTGGTAAACCAATCGTAAATTCTTAAGAGATTTACCGGCTTTGTATCGATCATCTTCGGAACGGTGCACAACACGCAACGGGTTGCTGCACTATACAGCCGTTTCCGGCGACACGCCTCGTGTCGTCGTCCCCGCGTATAACTTTCTCTTGCGCATCATTTATGAGTGTCACGATGCACCAACAGGTGGAAATCGTAGTAGAGAGAATACTTACCTTACGGTAAGTCATGACTTTTCTGGACCCGCCAGTATCAGTTAGTGCGCAAGTACATTCGTGCTTGCGAGGTTTTGCAACGGGTGAAGCCTAGTCCTTCCTCCCATGCACCCTTAAAGCCTCTAATAGTACCGACAGAGTGCTGGCGGTCCCTTTCCATGGACTTCGTCTTGGGTTTTCTCAAAAACCACTACACGTATAATGGTATTCTTGTGTTTGTTGACCGGTTCAACAAGATGGTGCATCTTGCTGCTGCCCCCAAGTCGATCACGGCACAGGGCTGTTCTCGTGTCCTTATCGACACGATATTTCGACTTCACGGGTTACCCATGAACTCGTGTCAGACCGTGACCCTCGGTTCATGGCAGACTTTTAGCAATCCGTGTTCCGTTCACTCGGAACACGGCTGAAGATGTCAACATCTGATCATCCAGAAACAGATGGTCATACGGCACGTGCCAACCGCAACCTCGAAGAGATCCTTCGCGTATATGTCCACTCGTTCTCGAGCTGGAGCCAATTCCTCATCATGGTGGAATTCGCCATCAATAATTTGGTGCATGTTCAATCCCCGCACACACAGTTATTTGTGAATGGCTTTCGTCATCCACGTCTGCCCACCCTCTTAGAGTGTGATAATAGGATAATAGGGGAAGGGACTTGCTCGAGCAAAAACCGTTCTGGTTTTGATCACCACGTGCCGACGCGAACGTCGTCACATATGATGCCAATGCCGATCAGGTCGACATCGATGAAGAAGATCACCTCAAAAATAGCAATGAAGCTATTATTGAATCGTATGACGATGACGATGTTAGTATTGACAGAATCGCCAACGACGATTCCAGCGAGGAGGATGACACCCTCGATGATGAACAGAAAGAAGAAAGGAATCTTTTTGTAGTTCGCACAAGGTGAACTGAGCAAAACAATGTCTCGTCAGCAGAAAGGTTTCTGCTGTCTCGAGAAGCAGTGGTCTGTGTCATGCAGGACTCCATCGCTAACGCGGCGGACCGGCAGGAACGAAACGCTGACAAGAATGTAAGAGCAAATGTTCTTTTATTAATTGAAGGTGATAAATTCCTACTTTATACGGTAAATTTACGTAGATACGCAGTGACTAATGTGGGCAGCAGTAAACTACTGTACAAGTACATCGGTCCCTTTCGTGTGCTGCTTCGACAAGGCGACACATAAATGATCAACCTGCCGCTCAAAAATGCGTACGCATCCTACGTTTTACGTCTGGCGTCTCCGTCCGTAATGTCAGTACGATACCTACTCCCACGATGAAGATACTTCCGCATTCAAGAACCTCCATCAGATTCTTGCGCATGCGCTCCAGGCGATCAGTCTGGACTCGTAGTGAAGATAACTCTCCACTCAATTTAGAGAATTCTTTGCGAGCTGTCGCCAGCTCTCCAACGAGGGAACGGACATCGCTCTCGACCTGAAGCTGTGCGAGGGCGTAATCAGCACGATCCTTCGCACGATCCTTCGCACGATCAGTATCACGATCTTTGAGGTGCTTTCGCACAGAATCGGTCAGAGCGTAGAGTCTGTTCCTCTCGTACTACAAATCCTCGCGCAAATTAAAAGATTGTCACGATCCATCTCGTGATGGTCGAGATGGTGAGTCGAACGACTTGGAGAAGGGTTTCCCTCCTCCTTCATATCCTTTAGTGTACTTACACGGTGATCAACGCTTCCTTGTGGAGCGTATCTTGAACCACCGTGGCAATTCAGGATCATGGACGAGTCACCTCGTCAAGTGGCGAAAGAGCACACCCTCGTGGAACAGCTTGGAGCCTCGACCCAAGCTGATGGTAAAATGACCCCGATGTCGTCGATCAGTACGACGAGACGCACACTGGTCGATGGACCGGCCATCGTCAAACGAACGCCCGGCTCGTTCGTAAAAGAATTGTAAGGTCTCAATCCCTTGGTACGTCTCAGACGAGATGCGCGCCCTACAACAGAGTTGATTAGGGAGGAAGGTATCCATAGGAGAGCGAACAGATTTGTCCATACAACTCTGACAATTCTCTTCTCACGAGAGGCAAGGTGAATCTGCCTCTCGAGACAATCGGTGCAATTTGAACCTAGCACCGGTTATGGACTTCTGTTCAAACGTACAGAGATCTTCAACCAAGCGTCACAGGCAACATTTTAATATTGCCGATAAAAGAGTTCCACGCCTGCACCAGCGAAACTTCGACTCGGTTGCGGGTGCCGTAGTGCCATAGATGTCTTAAATAGACATCGATGTAAAACTTATGTTTAATGCGATAACCACTCGCATTGGCATCAAGACCATGAGGTCTTGACGAATCGAAGAGTAGGATACGATAACTCCCAGTGGTATGACCATACCACTGCTTCATATTGCGTTGAGAAGGCATACATGGGTTGGAGCAGATTGAACACGTTGCGATCCTGATCCTCTCGCGCAGTGCCGACATAGAAAACGGCACTACGATCGCCGCAATCACTGGGATTGCTACCGCTACGATGACTCCGTGAAGAGTCATCGATATCATCACGACGACTAATGTACTCATGTTGCGCACTCGCATCATACGAATGCGATCTAGATTAGTTAAATCCCGCGACTAGTACTCAATATTGTCGGATGAGCCGAACATTAAATGGCGCAGAGTCTCGTCTAGACTGCCACGAGGCACAGCAGTCGTCGCGCCCGCAGCCGAAGTTGCGGATGAAAAAGCTTCACGTGGATGACCACGTGCACTTGCAACATTGGGTGTTGCAGGCTGCTTAGCAGCAGCAGCAGGCGATAAGACGACTGCTGCCGGGTCTTGGGTAGCTTGCTCTCCGGCTAAACGGATGCGTGCAGCTGCTTCAGTGGCGGTCTTGTTCGCGCAGCGCATGGACGAACTCGTCATACGCTAAGGCTGAAATGATTTGGTCAAAACCAACAAGTGCTCCTTTTCCCACAGGTCGACCAAATGGTAATCACTCTGTCACCAACCAATTATATCACTCACAATAGTGACTGGTATCAATTTTTGAGTATTATTTATTTAGGTAATATTCAATTGACATTACTCGTAAGGAGTAAGGATGAAGGAATATTACCCCGAGGGTAATATTTCTTTGATGGGTTGCTCCACCTGATGGTTGATGTTCACGGTACATCAACCAGATTAACCACCAGTCGCTGTTGGACGCGCGATGAGTGGAGAACAAGAAACCCACATAGGAGATTGTAGTTTGCTATAGTTAGATCAAGACAAAGATGATTGATTAAAGAAACATAGCTACATAAAATACAATTCTACTTTTCCCTTAGACAGAGCTTTCTAGTTCAGTATACTTCCTCGCGCTTCCTCACGCCACGTGTACGTGACGTCGGAAGTACGCAGCCTTGTGTTCTGTTAGCACAAGGTCTTACCAGTCATCTGATAAGAGCGTTCCCCGTTACACAGCACGTACACATCGTTAGGTAAGATCAACTTACATAGGACACGTGCTTTCCGCACATACCTTCCGTGAGACCATGTGTCGGCAAAACACTGTCCTATGATCAGCCTGCGTGAGACACGGCCTTCACCTACGACCAAACAAAGACTTGACGTACGTTCGTCTTTGCGTCAGTGCAAACAAAAGTGCGCTCGGTCGTGTGCACATCAAACTTTGACTTGTGCTGTTTCCGGCCCCGTTCTTCCACCAGGAGCGCTGCCTGTACGTCAATCTACCGAGCCGTATCGGCCCCTGGTCAAATTGTGTGCACGAGTGACTTTGTCTTCACGAGCGAACGAGAGAAAAGCTCGGCCACATGGCCACGAGATAAGATAACTTACCCACTGGCCCGTTTTGTTTTACTTCTGACGTCTTCGCGTTCGTAAGCGCGACCAACTTGTCTCTTACACATCTGATCATTATCACGGTTGAGCAAGCATCCGGCGTCCGGCTTTCATCCCTTCGTCGCCAAATTGAGCACGCGGTGTGTGGGTAGTGCAAACAATGTCGAGACCCATCCCTCGTCGATGATCAGGCTAGTGAGTATCAGTTCAGTCTACGCACTGCTGTCCAGCAAAATCTCGCATTCCGTTCCTCACTTTGCAAGATTGCTAGCTCCTAGCCACCCGTGCATGAACATGCACAAGCTATGCCTTCTACTCGTGGCCTCCAGCACCTTTTCCGGTGAAAGTGTCGGATCGATAACCGGGGACGACCAAGCGGTTGTTGCCGTACCCAACGCGGGGACTGTGTCACGCGTTGACGACGCTTCGTCCGACTCGCCAGGACTGTTGCGGTCTCACGACAGAGCCTTGGACAAAACCGCATCGACGACTGCTGATCTAA
>CANTFL010000743.1:0-17567 GCA_947650285.1 Hyaloperonospora brassicae
ACTGCCTCGGCCTTCCATTAAACTTTATCTGTGTGCAGCACTGCTATTCAATTTGCCATATGTGCCACCGGGAAACAGTGCGTTATCGGCCATACCAAATCTCATTGTATCAAGAGAGAAATTGAGAGATTCATCAATGTCCACTACCCGAGACTATATGCAAGCTGTCTCAACCTTCTAAACCAAGGAAACAGCGCCGGTTCCGGCCACTTGTTCGTGGTTGACCTCTGGAGGCAGCAGGGGTCGGCTATGCTCGAGTGCAAACAGCTCGAGACAGTCGTGTAATCGAGTCCTTTGAATGAGTGAGTCTGCGACTCTGTGCTTACGCATTGCCAGTGCAGTGAGTTGACATAGTCCCCTTGACCAAAGCGACAGACGCTTTGAGGTGTCGTGGTCTGCACACCGCGAAAAACGGCATCATTACGCGTTTTCCATAAGTGTGTTTCACATTTGTGCCCATTATGAACTTAATCTTTCTCCACACCCGTTTTCCGGCCACGGCGTCGTCTTGAAAACGCGAGCAAAGCTATCGCCGCTGCTGTAGAGGTATAACCGGGGCTTGACCATGTGCACAATTAATGAACAAGGTAAACCATATTTTATGGAGTCGCTCGAGCTTCCGTTTAGTAACAAATAGTTTTACCAACACACCCGAGCCTTCAAATTAAGTCGCAAAGATGTGCTGCGATAGCCTCCTTTAACCCACAACACGACGGTAAAGCCCAACACTATTGTCGGCAGGTCGATCCGCATGGTACAAACGGAGTTGTTTCTTTGCAACCGGTACGCGGCCCAAAATTGATCGCTCGATAGCCCATTGGTATGTCCCCATACCTGGGTGTCATGTGCTGCTGCACGTAGCGACGCATCCGTGTAAACAGTAGCATCCAACGCTATGAATAAAGCCTTCAAAGGCTATCAAGGTGAATTTTGTGAAGCCAAAACGCTGAACGGCGATCGCCTTGCGGATGAAAACACTGGGCATGGTCCGAAAGCACCCATGGGTAGCGATGATGTCGGGGATGGGCGTAAAATACAACCCATGAAGTTGAATAATTGCTACCACTGTCCAATCCGTCAGACAAACAACGACGAAATTAGTGTACGACGCGACTCTAATAGCGACGAGAGAGGCAAAGGGGCACTACGTTGCACTTTTGTTGCTGGCCGTGCGTTGCCATGGGCGCGCAGGAAATCGGAGTTACCAAAGGACAACCAGAGCGTGACACTCGAGCATAGACATGAAGCTAAAAAGACTACCCGTGACACGCGATCATTCAAGTGACGGCCGTGCTGAGGTGCAGCTACAACGTGGCCAGCTATCGCACGAAGGATGGGCATTTTGCTGCGTGTGGCTGAGTGGCTTGTGTGGTGGTGTGGTGTCAAGTACGTCCATTATTATGATAACTAACGACTGATAAGTGTGACAAGAAGTACGGCCCGGGTATCGGGTCGACAACTAAAGGGCTCCGTAGAGCCAGGGGCGACGGCAACGAGGTCAGATACCCTCCTACCGAAGCCAACTACGAGTCAATCATGACCGCTGGCGCGACCAAGTAGACTGGGGACATGCGTACCGCCGGAGCGGCAGCACGTACAACGCGGGTATGCTGCCATATAAGGCAACAAACCCCTTTGGACCGCTTGCGCGGCCCCCGACGTGGAGTGCGAACACCGAAGTGACTGCGTGGCGTGGAGAACGCCAACCCGCCGTCTATCTCTCCGAGGAGCTCAACCATCTGCGATGGTGGCTCCCTTCCAGCCGCTTGCGCGGCCCCCGACGTGGAGTGCGATCACCGAAGTGACTGCGTGGCGTGGAGAACGCCAACCCGCCATATATCTCTCCGAGGAGCTCAACCATCTGCGATGGTGGCTCCCTTCAGCCGCTTGCGCGGCCCCCCGACGTGGAGTGCGATCACCGAAGTGACTGCGTGGCGTGGAGAACGCCAACCCGCCGTCTATCTCTCCGAGGAGCTCAACCATCTGCGATGGTGGCTCCCTTCAGCCGCTTGCGCGGCCCCCGACGTGGAGTGCGATCACCGAAGTGACTGCGTGGCGTGGAGAACGCCAACCCGCCATATATCTCTCCGAGGAGCTCAACCATCTGCGATGGTGGCCCCCTTCAGCCGCTTGCGCGGCCCCCGACGTGGAGTGCGATCACCGAAGTGACTGCGTGGCGTGGAGAACGCCAACCCGCCGTCTATCTCTCCGAGGAGCCCAACCATCTGCGATGGTGGCCCCCAATTGATCCTTTAGAAAGAACGACCCGGCAGAACGTGGTACTTGCCATAGGGAGCTGTTTGCCCCGGTTCTCCTCGAGAAACATGTAGCGGACGGGACCATACCCCGGCGCGATCCGGCCTTCTACCAGAGGTGTCGTCAGGCGCTTTGCGATGTGGAGCTCACCCTTCTCAACTCGTTGGCCTTGCTGAAAGAGCGGTGCGAGGTTTGGTTTTCAAGTGAAGGCTTATTCGTTCCACATCGCACTTGTTGGTGGGGAGGATATAATGTGGCCGATGTTTTCGCATTCGTACGAACGTTACGATCAAATCCTTTTTCTCACTCAGCCCACAGTGTGTCGCTAGGAGCGGTCTGGATTCCCAGCGTATACGTGGTGGTGTCAAGTACGTCCATTATTATGATAACTAACGACTGATAAGTGTGACAAGAAGTACGGCCCGGGTATCGGGTCGACAACTAAAGGGCTCCGTAGAGCCAGGGGCGACGGCAACGAGGTCAGAGACCCTCCTACCGAAGCCAACTACGAGTCAATCATGACCGCTGGCGCGACCAAGTAGACTGGGGACATGCGTACCGCCTGAGCGGAAGCACGTACAACGCGGGTATGCTGCCATATAAGGCAACAAACCCCTTTAGGACCGCTTGCGCGGCCCCCGACGTGGAGTGCGAACACCGAAGTGACTGCGTGGCGTGGAGAACGCCAACCCGCCATATATCTCTCCGAGGAGCTCAACCATCTGCGATGGTGGCTCCCTTCAGCCGCTTGCGCGGCCCCCGACGTGGAGTGCGATCACCGAAGTGACTGCGTGGCGTGGAGAACGCCAACCCGCCGTATATCTCTCCGAGGAGCTCAACCATCTGCGATGGTGGCCCCCTTCAGCCGCTTGCGCGGCCCCCGACGTGGAGTGCGATCACCGAAGTGACTGCGTGGCGTGGAGAACGCCAACCCGCCGTATATCTCTCCGAGGAGCTCAACCATCTGCGATGGTGGCCCCCTCCAGCCGCTTGCGCGGCCCCCGACGTGGAGTGCGATCACCGAAGTGACTGCGTGGCGTGGAGAACGCCAACCCGCCGTATATCTCTCCGAGGAGCTCAACCATCTGCGATGGTGGCCCCCTTCAGCCGCTTGCGCGGCCCCCGACGTGGAGTGCGATCACCGAAGTGACTGCGTGGCGTGGAGAACGCCAACCCGCCGTATATCTCTCCGAGGAGCTCAACCATCTGCGATGGTGGCTCCCTTCAGCCGCTTGCGCGGCCCCCGACGTGGAGTGCGATCACCGAAGTGACTGCGTGGCGTGGAGAACGCCAACCCGCCGTCTATCTCTCCGAGGAGCTCAACCATCTGCGATGGTGGCCCCCTTCAGCCGCTTGCGCGGCCCCCGACGTGGAGTGCGATCACCGAAGTGACTGCGTGGCGTGGAGAACGCCAACCCGCCGTCTATCTCTCCGAGGAGCTCAACCATCTGCGATGGTGGCCCCCAATTGATCCTTTAGAAAGAACGACCCGGCAGAACGTGGTACTTGCCATAGGGAGCTGTTTGCCCCGGTTCTCCTCGAGAAACATGTAGCGGACGGGACCATACCCCGGCGCGATCCGGCCTTCTACCAGAGGTGTCGTCAGGCGCTTTGCGATGTGGAGCTCACCCTTCTCAACTCGTTGGCCTTGCTGAAAGAGCGGTGCGAGGTTTGGTTTTCAAGTGAAGGCTTATTCGTTCCACATCGCACTTGTTGGTGGGGAGGATATAATGTGGCCGATGTTTTCGCATTCGTACGAACGTTACGATCAAATCCTTTTTCTCACTCAGCCCACAGTGTGTCGCTAGGAGCGGTCTGGATTCCCAGCGTATACGCGAGTGGGTTGCACAAGGTCCTGTTGTTTGGTCGTTGCCAACCCATCTCCTCATGTGCAGGTCAGACAACAAAAAAGCGACGTCGTCATTTCGGCTCGAATGGTGCGGCGTTACGCGACTGTGACGCCGCATACGTAAATGCCAATGACGCGAACCTTTCCCCACTAAGATTATTGGCGTTGGCAGCCACTGGGCGAGATGATAACAATCTCTTCTCGTATTTGTGGCCTTACGGAGACATTTGGTCTGCAATACCGATCGATATGCAGTGGTTCCACAACGATAAGGTCCAGTTGCGTCAGATAATGCAAGCTTCTGCTGCATGCAGCCTATCAATCGAGGCAATTTTCGTAGCGGAGTTGTTGTTGTAGTGCTGAGCACTTTTCGCTTGTCAGGTGCACAAATACACTACACTGAATGCGAAGTAACGACCAGTCGTAACGACGACACTTGCGGGCTCGCTCGAATCGAGTTCGCATAGCCAATTGATTGCAGACATTTTGGACCTTGAACTTGTTCAGCATCGATGCAACTATGGGGTGCATGGAAAGGTGCATTCTCGCTTTGCTCTACAATTTGTATGGATGGCCAATCCTGGCGCCGTATCTCTGCTATTCGTACGTCCTTTCTGAATTTTGAGGGTGTTTAAAATGAGAGCCGGCTTTTGGTTTGGATTTTCGCACCCACGCGCGTTGATTCAACTAGGCACAACCCACTATGTTCCTCGAGTTTATTTGCGCGATCCTTAATATATATAAATGCGATACAATGTATCATCGTCATGATTGGATAAAAACATATCTTTAACACTAAATCTCGATTGCTCGTGCGGCGGGCCATCTTTTCAGCAGTGCCGATATCTCTGTCATTCGGCATTTTGCTAAGTCAAACGCACCCAAGTCAGCTACCACCACCGCTCAAGATGACCATCAAGACCGGCTTGCTGATAGCGATCGCTGCCGTTGGCTACACTACTGCTGTCAGTCAGTATGTTTATGACCCGACCGGCTGCATCACGAAATGTAAAAACAATCCCAGCAGTGAAAAGTGTACCTTTAAAAACAGTGCCTCTTGCTGCCCCGATACCTGCAATAAAGAGAACCCCTCGCCGTCGCCGGGAGTTTTGTCGGGCTGACGTGAAGCGTAAACGACCACCTCACTAAACTGATCGCGAAATATAGTCGACTAGATAACGATGAGCTGCTGCTATTGGGGTTAACTACGTATTCTGCAATCAATTTTTTTCAGTGCTATGCATCACGTATTTTCGTTGTTGATTATCTTGTTCCTTATGTGAGTAGCATAATAATTTTGACTTGTAAGTATAGTTCTATATGAGAGGAAGAACTTTAGCCTCTGCAGTAGCCTCTGCAGTCTTCGCGTAGGACAAGGATTAACTGCCTCGGCCTTCCATTAAACTTTATCCGTGTGCAGCACTGCTATTCAATTTGCCATATGTGCGACCGGGAAACAGTGCGTTATCGGCCATACCAAATCTCATTGTATCAAGAGAGAAATTGAGAGATTCATCAATGTCCACTACCCGAGACTATATGCAAGCTGTCTCAACCTTCTAAACCAAGGAAACAGCGCCGGTTCCGGCCACTTGTTCGTGGTTGACCTCTGGAGGCAGCAGGGGTCGGCTATGCTCGAGTGCAAACAGCTCGAGACAGTCGTGTAATCGAGTCCTTTGAATGAGTGAGTCTGCGACTCTGTGCTTACGCATTGCCAGTGCAGTGAGTTGACATAGTCCCCTTGACCAAAGCGACAGACGCTTTGAGGTGTCGTGGTCTGCACACCGCGAAAAACGGCATCGTTACGCGTTTTCCATAAGTGTGTTTCACATTTGTGCCCATTATGAACTTAATCTTTCTCCACACCCGTTTTCCGGCCACGGCGTCGTCTTGAAAACGCGAGCAAAGCTATCGCCGCTGCTGTAGAGGTATAACCGGGGCTTGACCATGTGCACAATTAGTGAACAAGGTAAACCATATTTATGAGTCGCTCGAGCTTCCGTTTAGTAACAAATAGTTTTACCAACACACCCGAGCCTTCAAATAGTCGCAAAGATGTGCTGCGATGTTTCCTTTAACCCACAACACGACGGTAAAGCCCAACACTATTGTCGGCAGGTCGATTCGCATGGTACAAACGGAGTTGTTTCTTTGCAACTCGGTACGCGGCCCAAAATTGATCGCTCGATAGCCCATTGGTATGTCCCCATACCTGGGTGTCATGTGCTGCTGCACGTAGCGACGCATCCGTGTAAACAGTAGCATCCAACGCTATAACAAAGCCTTCAAAGGCTATCAAGGTGAATTTTGTGAAGCCAAAACGCTGAACGGCGATCGCCTTGCGGATGAAAACACTGGGAACATGGTCCGAAAGCACCCATGGGTAGCGATGATGTCGGGGATGGGCGTAAAATACAACCCATGAAGTTGAATAATTGCTACCTACTGTCCAATCCGTCAGACAGACAACGACGAAATTAGTGTACGACGCGACTCTAATAGCGACGAGAGAGGCAAAGGGGCAATACGTTGCAATTTTGTTGCTGGCCGTGCGTTGCCATGGGCGCGCAGGAAATCGGAGTTACCAAGAGCGACAACCAGAGCGTGACACTCGAGCATAGACATGAAGCTAAAAAAGACTACCCGTGACACGCGATCATTCAAGTGACGGCCGTGCTGCGGTGCAGCTACAACGTGGCCAGCTATCGCACGAAGGATGGGCATTTTGCTGCATGTGGCTGAGTGGCTTGCACCTGGTCCTAATTCATTGACTTTGCTACGACGGAACAGTCACTATCAAGGGGCATATTACTCGTCGGATCATCACCGGGTGAATTGGCGAACACTCGTACAATTTTTCTCTACATCGTTGGCAACTGCGGAGGCGCGGTTCCTTCTTGAATACTGAGGGCAGCTCACGGTTGAACCTTTCCTCCTGTCTTCGTAATTGTTCTTTGGAGGAAGTCGATGCCTATGGACGTGCTCGCTTGCTTCAGGATTGGACAACTTCCCCAGACACTAACAAGGAAACTAATAAGCGACGGGTTGGCGATGAGGTAATTATCACTCAAAACGTGCGAGGATTCAAAGCAAACACACGTGCTAGTTGGATGGCGGCTTGGCGACGACCGACTCCTGGACAACGTGTATTGGCGTGGTGTATACAAGAAACGCACGTTCAAACAGTGGAGGAAGTGGCTCAACTGAGTGCCCAGTGGGCTCGCTTGTGGGGTCAGCACCCACAGTCCGATGCTCCTCCATTGTCGTATTGGAGCATTGTCTCGTCACGACACGCTGGCGTAGCAATTCTTCTAACTTTGCACTCTGCTGTCCACTCGTCGGTATGTCATCAGGATCGCTGGAGTACACGCGCACTAAGCGTGTCGATTGGAGACATCCTTCTCGTTAATCTATATGCTCCCACATTACGGCCGGAACGCGAGGCCTTTTTCACCTCTCTATTATCTTGGAATCTGGACCCCATCAACACGATCATCGCAGGAGACTTTAACTGTGTACAAAGTCCTCTCCTCGATCGTGCTGGCCATCGCCGCTCCAATAGGTCGGAAAGTCCTGCCTTGGACACCATCATTTCTCGGATCGGTTTGGCAGACGCACGAGTGCTGAGAGACCACGCGGATGACGACACAATTGGCGATTTCGTGGATCATTTCACATACATGGTTGGAGAACGAGCCAGCCGAATTGATCGATTCTATGTCCCTGTTCTCTGGGTGGACAGAGTTCAGTGGGTAGAGACACGTGTCCCTTTTCTTCATTCGAATCACCAGGAGGTGGTTCTGTGTTTAAGGGTTCTGAGCAGGCCTCGTCGACATTTACGGGGTCAGCTAGTGGCTTATCCTATAAAATCATCTCGCCCCGCCCAAGTGATCGACGAATTAGTCAAGGAGATGGATGGCATGGCCATTGGTCAAGCTGCATCTACGCTTACTCGGGATATCGACGTGGCCGAGTGCAAACGCTGCATTCGTCGTATAAGCAAGCGGGTGAAGCAGCGCCGTGCACGGCTTCGCCACAACTCAAAGCACCGCACACAACGGCAATTGTTCAACAGGCCACAATGGATTTCAAGTAACATGGAAGACCTACGGCAGGAGCATCTTGTACGGCTCGGTCAACACCTAATACGATCGACAGATCGGTTACGATGGATCTTTAACCGAGTGTCTGATTGGGAACGCGACCAACACGTCACAGGCATACAACACCAGCACGGTCCAGCATTCACCAGAAACATGTCCATAGCGGACAAATTCGCATCTGAATGGTCGCCAGTGCTCGGAGTCATTCATCGAAAACAGCCTCTTCACGGTTTAAACGCGGCTATTCAGCAATTCGTACACATTCCGACAGAGCGAGTTATTTCGAAGGCAGCCAACGCGGCTCTTTTAGCTGAATTTTCTGAAGCCGAGGTTCTCACAGCCATTGCAGGGCTTAGACGTCGAAAATCCGCTGGTCCAGACGGTCTCAACAACGATTTTTTTAAGGATACGACGGCTCTGATGGTCCCCGCTCTTGTAAGGGTTAGCAATGAGATTCTGACCGGCGCGGATCCTCCACCCTCTTTTCTCGAGGCCCTGATCATACCACTGAGGAAAAAAGGTGATTCGGCGGATGCGATGGACTACCGACCTATTGCCTTGCTCCAATCAAGTTACAAGATATTCACCAAGGTTTTAGCGACCCGATTACAACGTGTATTGCCCACAATTATTGGAGATTCGCAGCAAGGTTTCGTCCACGGCAGGCAGATGCACAAATTAGTGATGATGATGCTTTCTCAATTAGCGACGGCTACAACGGACGACACCCTGACCGCCATGAACAGTAGAGTCATTCTCTTGCTGGATTTTCGCAAAGCCTATGACACTGTGGACAGGGAATTTCTCTACGAGGCTCTAACGAATTTTGGCTTTTCTGAGCGATACGTACAGCTAATCCGTCGGCTTCATACAGGAACCACGGCGACCTTCTTAGTCAACGGAGAACAATCAGACCCATTCCCAGTGGTGTCGGGCATCCGTCAAGGCTGTCCTCTCGCCCCTTTGCTTTTTCTAATCGTAGCGGAGATACTGGGCATCGCGATACAACAATCGCCCGTCTTGCGAGGGCTTCCAGTACCAGGGGGCACAGGGGGTCGGCACACGTTTTCAGCGTTTGTGGATGACTCGACGATTTTTCTGGACAAAGCGTGTCAGCTTGACCAGGCGCTCGGGGTCGTTTCTAATTTTGGAAATTTGTCTGGGCTGGTCGCTCAGCCGGCCAAGAGTAAGCTGATTTTTCTCAACAAAGGGGTGCGCTTACAGACGTTCTGTGGCATATCAGTACTTCAACCTGTGGACACAGTGCGGTACTTGGGCTATGAAGTAGGTACAGGCGACCTACAACATCGTAATTGGGCGCTTCGCATCAGGAAGCTTCAACGACGATTGTTCACGGCTTCCACGATTGCTTCAAGCGTGGAAAATCGAGTGATGGTCTTAAATTCCATTATCCTACCAGCAATCCTGTTCACGGCTGCGGTTTTCGAAATTCCTGACTGGGCGATCAGGGACGTACAAAATTTGTATAAACAATTTCTGTGGGCACACGCAACCACCACAGAAGCGGGTCGTCACAAGATCAATCCGGGTCTCCTCTTTACTCCGACTAAGGCCGGGGGAGTGGGGCTCGTCTCGGTCGAGGTTGCTATTAAGACACAGCGCACTAAACACGCTCTCCGGTGGCTCACGCAAGCTCACGACAATTATTTTGGAGCGTGGCGTTTTTGGGCTTATCAGGGTCAGCCGACTACTTCAGCACTTGTTTTGCACGAACGGCCGCGGTCAGGGGGTGGTCAACCTCTTTGTCAAAGCCGGCCAAAACCTCATTCATAGCGGACATCGACAAGCTCCTGGAGCCTACAGACGACCAATTAAGCCTGTTTGGAGACCGGGTACGTGCGTACACACCAACTCTACTCGCCGGTGCAGGAAGCTGGTGGGAAGAGGATGAATGGGTTCTGTCGTATTACTCGACTTTCCCTGAAGCATTAGCACACACGGATCCCCAATTGAAATCTATTCATCAATTTTAGGGGACGCTTGGATGGAGCAAGAATCCATATATCCGGGATGCACGGGGCAGGCAGTTGCTCGGCTATACGTATGACCGGATCGTACCATGCACCATCTCGGACTTGCGTATTAGACGGACGGGGCCGTCCGAGTTTGTTTTCAGCATACCACTGTCCGGACAGCACGTCACCAATCATTCGCACCCCAAGCTACGACGATGGGCAACTGCGATATTACTGGCATCCCCACCTTTTCGGATCGGAACTGATTTAGCGCTCCAGCCTCAGTTGACACTTCGGCACGCTCCTCCTTTTCGGTATGACTATGACTGGTCGTCCGAAAGCCGGGGTCGCATATCTGGAGTGAGAAGGGGACACAAGGTTCTAGAGGAAGCTCAGGTTCACCTGACGCAGGCGGCCGACGGGTTTCGTTGGTTCTTTACAACAAGGCTTCCTGAACTAGCGACGGATCGTGAAGTGGAAAGGGCAACATGGCTTGAACAACTCCAGCAGCACGGCGTAGTGTTTAACGCTCATCCTCGACATCATCGATTTCCATGGGCGGTCGCAGATGAGGTGCCAAATGCATCCATTCGCACAACACTCTCCCGTCTGTCATTTAAGCTTCACAAACGTCAGCTTTCTGTGGCATTACGTCCACTGCTGCAGCGTCTGGAAGCTGCCACCAGAACGGACACATGGCAGCGAGCTGTAGCGCACCAGCGTCCGTCTCAAGTTTGGGACCATGCACATGGGCTCACAGAATACCAGGTGTGGACTTGCTATCGTATAGCAACCATGCAACTCAACCTTTACCATGAAAATCGCAAAGACGACAATAGTTGTCGCGTACATCAAGCATGTCGAGGGATTCAAGAAACACAGGCCCATATATTCTGGGATTGCCCGAAGGCGCGTGCGTGTTGGGCAAAATTAATCGGTCATTGGACCGGTGAAACTGCGGCAGACCGATTTGGTACTTGCCAATATCTTGGCAGTGCCAATCGTCAAGCCCCAGCTATCTCACCACGGTTGAGACAACGGTTGCTCAAACGGTTCATGGAAGACGTCGAGGCAGGAGTCCACGTCTGGAAACGGATTTGGTTTCTTATGAGTACCATGTGCCTCACCCACTTATGGCAGGAGCGAAACGATGCGGTATTCAGGGGAGTCCTGACTACGACATCGCAAAGTGTAACCCGTTTTTGGGAGTCAGGGATACGCCAACTCCTAGCGCTGGCCAAACGTGAACATCGCGGTATTAGTACTGTCGTGCAAGGGGCTCTCTTGCACGCCGGCATCGAACTTTTTACCCAAGCACCTCGAGACATCGAGGTTTCTCTGGGTCATAGTCACGAAACTCTTCCGGATCCGGACTTGATTTCCTGGCTCAGGAGCTTTCAGACATCTTGTACATAATCACGTGTTAATAGACAGTCATGAAATCTCTCTCTCCCCTAATTCATTGACTTGTCTCTACCACCATCTCGTGCGTTGATCCTTTAGAAAGAACGACCCGGCAGAACGTGGTACTTGCCATAGGGAGCTGTTTGCCCCGGTTCTCCTCGAGAAACATGTAGCGGACGAGACCATGCCTCGGCGCTATCCGGCCTTCTACCAGAGGTGTCGTCAGGTACTTTGCGATGTGGAGCTCACCCATCTGAACTCGTTGGCCTTGCTGGAAGAGCGGTGCGAGGTTTGGTTTTCAAGTGAAGGCTTGTTCGTTCCACATCGCACTTGTTGGTGGGGAGGATATAATGTGGCCGATGTTTTCGCATTCGTTCGAAGGTTACGATCAAATCCTTTTTCTCACTCAGCCTACAGTGTGTCGCTAGGAGCGGTCTGGATTCCCAGCGTATACGTGGTGGTGTCAAGTACTTCCATTATTATGATAACTAACGACTGATAAGTGTGACAAGAAGTACGGCCCGGGTATCGGGTCGACAACTAAAGGGCTCCGTAGAGCCAGGGGCGACGGCAACGAGGTCAGAGACCCTCCTACCGAAGCCAACTACGAGTCAATCATGACCGCTGGCGCGACCAAGTAGACTGGGGACATGCGTACCGCCGGAGCGGCAGCACGTACAACGCGGGTATGCTGCCATATAAGGCAACAAACCCCTTTAGGACCGCTTGCGCGGCCCCCGACGTGGAGTGCGAACACCGAAGTGACTGCGTGGCGTGGAGAACGCCAACCCGCCATATATCTCTCCGAGGAGCTCAACCATCTGCGATGGTGGCCCCCTTCAGCCGCTTGCGCGGCCCCCGACGTGGAGTGCGATCACCGAAGTGACTGCGTGGCGTGGAGAACGCCAACCCGCCGTCTATCTCTCCGAGGAGCTCAACCATCTGCGATGGTGGCCCCCTTCAGCCGCTTGCGCGGCCCCCGACGTGGAGTGCGATCACCGAAGTGACTGCGTGGCGTGGAGAACGCCAACCCGCCATATCTCTCTCCGAGGAGCTCAACCATCTGCGATGGTGGCCCCCTTCAGCCGCTTGCGCGGCCCCCGACGTGGAGTGCGATCACCGAAGTGACTGCGTGGCGTGGAGAACGCCAACCCGCCGTCTATCTCTCCGAGGAGCTCAACCATCTGCGATGGTGGCTCCCTTCAGCCGCTTGTGCGGCCCCCGACGTGGAGTGCGAACACCGAAGTGACTGCGTGGCGTGGAGAACGCCAACCCGCCATATATCTCTCCGAGGAGCTCAGCCATCTGCGATGGTGGCCCCCTTCAGCCGCTTGCGCGGCCCCCGACGTGGAGTGCGATCACCGAAGTGACTGCGTGGCGTGGAGAACGCCAACCCGCCATATATCTCTCCGAGGAGCTCAACCATCTGCGATGGTGGCCCCCTTCAGCCGCTTGCGCGGCCCCCGACGTGGAGTGCGAACACCGAAGTGACTGCGTGGCGTGGAGAACGCCAACCCACCATATATCTCTCCGAGGAGCTCAACCATCTGCGATGGTGGCCCCCTTCAGCCGCTTGCGCGACCCGTCGGTCTCCTACGCCCACACCCGCAACTGCGAGTGCAGCGTGCCCGCGTCAGATCTTCGACCACGTCGGCTCCCCAAGGGGAGGATTCCCTCCGACGTGACTGCCCCGAAGGGAAAAAGACTGGCTGGAGCTGAACCGTGAAAATTTGGGAATGATGGATTCCCAGCGTATACGCGAGTGGGTTGCACAAGGTCCTGTTGTTTGGTCGTTGCCAACCCATCTCCTCATGTGCAGGTCAGACAACAAAAAAAGCGACGTCGTCATTTCGGCTCGAACGGTGCGGCGTTACGCGACTGTGACGCAGCATACGTAAATGCCAATGACGCGAACCTTTCCCCACTAAGATTATTGGCGTTGGCAGCCACTGGGCGAGATGATAACAATCTCTTCTCGTATTTGTGGCCTTACGGAGACATTTGGGTCTGCAGTACCGATCGATATGCAGTGGTTCCACAACGATAAGGTCCAGTTGCGTCAGATAATACAAGCTTCTGCTGCGTGCAGCCTATCCAATCGAGGCAATTTTCGTAGCGGAGTTGTTGTTGTAGTGCTGAGCACTTTTCGCTTGTCAGGTGCACAAATACACTACACTAAATGCGAAGTAACGACCAGTCGTAACGACGACACTTGCGGGCTCGCTCGAATCGAGTTCGCATAGCCAATTGATTGCAGACATTTTGGACCTTGAACTTGTTCAGCAGCGATGCAACTATGGGGTGCATGGAAAGGTGCATTCTCGCTTTGCTCTACAATTTGTATGGATGCCCAATCCTGGCGCCGTATCTCTGCTATTCGTACGTCCTTTCTGAATTTTGAGGGTGTTTAAAATGAGAGCCGGCTTTTGGTTTGGATTTTTGCACCCACGCGCGTTGATTCAACTGAGCACAACCCACTATGTTCCTCGAGTTTATTAGCGCGATCCTTAATATATATATATATAAATGCGATACAATGTATCATCGTCATGATTGGATAAAAACATATCTTTAACACTAAATCTCGATTGCTCGTGCTGCGGGCCATCTTTTCAGCAGTGCCAATATCTCTGTCATTCGGCATTTTGCTAAGTCAAACGCACTTAAGTCAGCTACCACCACCGCTCAAGATGACCATCAAGATCGGCTTGCTGATAGCGATCGCTGCCGTTGGCTACACTACTGCTGTCAATCAGTATGTTTATGACCCGACCGGCTGCATCAAGAGATGTAACGACAATCCCAGCAGTCAAAGGTGTACCTTGATGAACAGTGCCTCTTGCTGCCCCAATACCTGCAATAAAGAGAACCCCTCGCCGTCGCCAAGAGTTTAGTTCGACTGACGTGAAGCGTAAACGACCACCTCACTAAACTGATCGCGAAATATAGTCGACTAGTTAACGATGAGCTGTTGCTATTGGGGTTAACTACGTATTCTGCAATCAAATTTTTTCAGTGCTATGCATCACGTATTTTCGTTGTTGGTTATCTTGTACCTTGTGTGAGTAGCATATTAATTTTGACTTGTAAGTATAGTTCTATATGAGAGGAAGAACTTTGGTCTCGGCAGTAGCCTCTGCAGTCTTCGCGTAGGATAAGGATTAATTGCCCCGGCCTTCCATTAAAATTTATGCGTGTGCAGCACTGCTATTCAATTTGCCATATGTGCGACCGGGAAACAGTGAGTTATCGGCCATACCAAATCTCATTGTATTAAGAGAGAGAAAGAGAGATTCATCAATGTCCACTACCCGAGACTATATGCAAGCTGTCTCAACCTTCTTAACCAAGGAAACAGCGCCGGTTCCGGCCACTTCTTCGTGGTTGACCTCTGGAGGCAGCAGGGGTCCGCTATGCTCGAGTGCAAACAGCTCGAGACAGTCGTGTAATCGAGTCCTTTAAATGAGTGAGACTGCGACTCTGTGCTTACGCATTGCCAGTGCAGTGAGTTGACCTAGCCCCCTTGACCAAAGCGACAGACGCTTTGAGGTGTCGTGGTCTGCACACTGCGAAAAACGGCATCGTTACGCGTTTTCCATAAGTGTGTTTCACATTTGTGCCCATTATGAACTTAATCCTTCTCCACACCCGTTTTCCGGCCACGGCGTCGTCTTGAAAACGCGAGCAAAGCTATTGCCGCTGCTGTAGAGGTATCGCCGGAGCTTGACCATGTGCACAATTGATGAACAAGGTAAACCATATATATGAGTCGCTCGAGCTTCCGTTTAGTAACAAATAGCTTTACCAACACACCCGAGCCTTCAAATAGTCGCAAAGATGTGCTGCGATGTTTCCTTTAACCCACAACACGACGGTAAAGCCCAACACTATTGTCGGCAGGTCGATTCGCATGGTACAAACGGAGTTGTTTCTTTGCAACTCGGTACGCGGCCCAAAATTGATCGCTCGATAGCCCATTGGTATGTCCCCATACCTGGGTGTCATGTGCTGCTGCACGTAGCGACGCATCCGTGTAAATGGTAGCATCCAACGCTATAACAAAGCCTTCAAAGGCTATCAAGGTGAATTTTGTGAAGCCAAAACGCTGAACGGCGATCGCCTTGCGGATGAAAACACTGGGAACATGGTCCGAAAGCACCCGTAGGTAGCGATGATGTCGGGGATGGGCGTAAAATACAACCCATGAAGTTGAATAATTGCTACCTACTGTCCAATCCGTCAGACAGACAACGACGAAATTAATTTACGACGCGACTCTAATAGCGACGAGAGAGGCAAAGGGGCAATACGTTGCAATTTTGTTGCTGGCCGTGCGTTGCCATGGGCGCGCAGGAAATCGGAGTTACCAAGAGCGACAACCAGAGCGTGACACTCGAGCATCGACATGAAGCTAAAAAAGACTACCCGTGACACGCGATCATTCAAGTGACGGCCGTGCTGCGGTGCAGCTACAACGTGGCCAGCTATCGCACGAAGGATGGGCATTTTGCTGCATGTGGCTGAGTGGCTTGCACCTGGTCCTAATTCATTGACTTGATCCCGTCATGGGCCAGCAAAGACATTCAAAATCTCTACAAACAATTCTTGTGGGACCATTCGACCTCGACGGACGCGCGCCGTCATAAAATCAACCCTGGATTGCTGTACACGCCGAAGAAAGCCGGTGGGGTTGGTCTAGCCTCGGTGGAGGTGGCCATCAAAACGCAACGGACCAAACACGCGCTGCGCTGGCTCACCCAATCGCACGACAAGTATTTTAATGCTTGGAGGTCCTGGGCGTACCAAGGCGGAGCTACCGGTTCGGGTATGGTCATGCATACATGGCTGCGTAGCCGGGAACGGCCTTTACGCATCAGCAGGTCTTCGCTGGCTTTCGTGGCTAAAGATCTAGACTTGCTTCTTGAGCCGCCGGCGGCGCACGCTGGTCAACGACGGGATCGGACATCGTCTTTTCTTGATTCGCTCGTACTACATGCGGTAAGTCGATGGATAGGGCGTGGCTGGGAACTACACTTTTCCACTACGTTACCTGACGAAGTCCCTCCTCCGGAGGGTTCTGGTTATCAACTACGCGCGGTGCGTCAATTTTGGGGGACGTTTGGCTGGTCCGGCAATCCGTGGATCCGGGATGCTAAAGGTGTGAAGTTGTTGCACTCGAAGTTCAATCAAATAGCCGCCTGCTCTATCGCTGACCTGCACATTTGGAGGACGGGCCCGACCACCTATGTTTTCACCATCCCGCCCTCGCGGCCAGAGGGAGTCACGTATTCCCAGCCGAAGCTTCGCCGGTGGGCGACAGCAATTTTATTGGCGTCTCCGTTATGTACGGTCGGGTCAGAATTGGGCGTGGCGGCAGCATTATCTCTTCGGCATCCCCCCTTTTCGTTATGAATATGACTGGGTCACTGTGAGTCGGGGTTGCGTCGTGGGAGCTCGCAGGAATTCACTAGAGGAGAGAGACGGAATGGTGCAGTTACGCCAGGGCTCCGATGGGCTGCATTGGTTGTTTCAAGACGGCCTACCCGAGCTCCACACGGCGTCGGACGGAGACAGCCAGCGATGGGCTACGCACATCCGGCAGCACGGCGTGGTCTTTTATGCTCACCCAAGTCACCACCACTTGGCGTGGGAGTACCCGAAACGGTTCCTAATGGAGCTCTCCGTCAGGCTATTTTGCACCGGGCTTTCTCGCTGCACAAACACCGACTAACTCGGCCTTTACTACCCTTATTGGAGCGGCTGGATGCAGTCTATCGAGAGGATTCGTGGCTGAGGGCGGCGGCGCATCAGCAACCATCCCAACTTTGGAAACATGATAACGGACTCTCCGACTATCAAGTTTGGACGGCGTATCGAGTCGCCACCAAGCAGCTAAATTTTCATCATGCCGGGCGGGCTGCCGACCCCAGCTGCCGGGCCCTGCCTACGTGTCACGGGGGTGCCCGAAACGTCGAGGCA
>CANTFL010000745.1:0-59948 GCA_947650285.1 Hyaloperonospora brassicae
TGCTATCCGATCTGAATCCGATGCTTGCGTCAAAGACGTCGAAGCCGCCGTCGTTGTTGTTGCTGGAGCATTCGATGATCGACCCATTCGTCCTGCACGGTCCACACATGAGCAGATGAATGCGGAAAGCGATGTCGATGATCGACCCATTCGTCCTGCACGGTCCACACACGAGCAGATAAATGCTGAAAGGAATGTCGATGACGCTGGCAGTGTTGTGATAGCAGCATCAACAACGGATGACATTGCAGACACTGAACAAGCAGTGTCAAAGCGACGGATGTCGGACGCGTCGGCAACGTCAGCCGATAGCGATATTGGGCGGGTATCGATTGGTGTTTCGCACACTGATGCTCCCAGCGAGGATGGTATATCTTCTGCTATCCGATCTGAATCCGATGCTTGCGTCAAAGACGTCGAAGCCGCCGTCGTTGTTGTTGCTGGAGCATTCGATGATCGACCCATTCGTCCTGCACGGTCCACACATGAGCAGATGAATGCGGAAAGCGATGTCGATGATCGACCCATTCGTCCTGCACGGTCCACACATGAGCAGATAAATGCTGAAAGGAATGTCGATGACGCTGGCAGTGTTGTGATAGCAGCATCAACAACGGATGACATTGCAGACACTGAACAAGCAGTGTCAAAGCGACGGATGTCGGACGCGTCGGCAACGTCAGCCGATAGCGATATCGGGCGGGTATCGATTGGTGTTTCGCACACTGATGCTCCCAGCGAGGATGGTATATCTTCTGCTATCCGATCTGAATCCGATGCTTGCGTCAAAGACGTCGAAGCCGCCGTCGTTGTTGTTGCTGGAGCATTCGATGATCGACCCATTCGTCCTGCACGGTCCACACATGAGCAGATGAATGCGGAAAGCGATGTCGATGATCGACCCATTCGTCCTGCACGGTCCACACACGAGCAGATAAATGCTGAAAGGAATGTCGATGACGCTGGCAGTGTTGTGATAGCAGCATCAACAACGGATGACATTGCAGACACTGAACAAGCAGTGTCAAAGCGACGGATGTCGGACGCGTCGGCAACGTCAGCCGATAGCGATATTGGGCGGGTATCGATTGGTGTTTCGCACACTGATGCTCCCAGCGAGGATGGTATATCTTCTGCTATCCGATCTGAATCCGATGCTTGCGTCAAAGACGTCGAAGCCGCCGTCGTTGTTGTTGCTGGAGCATTCGATGATCGACCCATTCGTCCTGCACGGTCCACACATGAGCAGATGAATGCGGAAAGCGATGTCGATGATCGACCCATTCGTCCTGCACGGTCCACACACGAGCAGATAAATGCTGAAAGCAATGTCGATGACGCTGGCAGTGTTGTGATAGCAGCATCAACAACGGATGACATTGCAGACACTGAACAAGCAGTGTCAAAGCGACGGATGTCGGACGCGTCGGCAACGTCAGCCGATAGCGATATCGGGCGGGTATCGATTGGTTGTGCTGTGGCCAATGCAAGAGATGCGAGTGAGTTTTGTGCGAATGAGAAGGAAAGTGCGGTTCAAGCATCAGATGATGTTGTTGTTCCTACGCGCGGTAACTCGGGTTGTGTCGCCAGGAAGTTGATTGCACCGGTTGGTCGTGCCACCGATGAAGACATCGCTGACGGGAGCCACTCGAATGATGCAACCTACGTAGCGGAAAAGGTGGAAGAAGATACAAGGGTGCAAAACGCATCTGCCAGCGAATGTCATTTGGTGTCAAGCAGCAGCGCTGGTGGCTTATTTGGCGGCGATATACGAACGTTGCGAGATCGAAACGACCTACTGCCGTTGACTTATTCCAGTGTCTTTGAAGGACACTTTGCCGATTTGGAAGCGAGTTTTGGTAGTGAAAACGGTGAAATTGCGCTTCTTGGAAGCTCGGAAGATGCGTTTGATCCTGTGGATGAGTTGTTGCCGGCTACTCACGAAGGAAGTGACGAGTGGCCCGATGACTTTGGTCCAGATGCTTTACCAGAAGCAATGACAAAAGGAGCGTTGTCGAGCCGTTGCAATGCTGGTGTTGGCGCGAGAGGCGATGAGTCTTTCAATGGGCGTCCTTGTTATTCTATGAACGAGAAGGTGCCGAATGTAGATACTGTACAGGCCGATGTCATTTCGATGTTGCAGGTCGGTGGAATAGTAGGGTATTGCGAGTACAAGCAGACTCACGTCACTCCAGCGGACAAGTTGTCTCTAGCAGTATATGAAGTAAAGGAAGACGACCCCGACCTCGTGTTCCAAGCCCTTGTGGGAGACGATCCTCTGAGTGATGACTGGTTTCACGATGTATCTCCGAGCCCCTCACATTTAAATGCAAAGAAGCTTGATCGATGTGCTGGCCCGAGAAGCACATTCGACTTGATCATGAACAATGCCAGCCCGGAAGAAATATTGGCAGCAGAATTGTCCAACGAAGAGTGCGGGGACTTCGATTTGGTCGTTTCGTTTCGGTACCCAGTGCCTGAACGGAGAGGACGTACATTGGGTAGACGGCATTCCTTATTTACCTGTGCGCCTACTGCTCGTGCACATCCCAGTACTGGAAGCAAAATGCCAGTCGCTCTTGACGAGAACGTCATTGAAGGACACGATACGCCATCAAGCCGACAGCTAGGCCGAGTACAACAGCAAATTGCTATGACACCTCAGGACGCGACATCGGCCGGTACCAGTGTGCTGCCACCTACTGAGTCGTCACTGTCACAGCCACAGCCTATGATGCAGACTGTGCAGTCTGCATCAGCCATGAGTAGTGCCCATGCAACCTCCGGTGAATCGATTCCGAGATTGAAAGCACTGGCATCTTCTGCGTCCAACGTGCTGCCAACAGCGCGGTCTTTTATTCAGCGACGAAGTTTTTCTGTATCCACATCGGGTTCATCATCAAGGGCACTTGGCGCATCGGGTGTGACGACAAACAGCGTCACAAGCGCGTCAAAGCCAGCAGAGCGCAGTAGGTTACCTCTACCGCAGCGGTCTTTTGGGTTTCGACGCCCGGCATCGGGCTTGACCAAAAGAACATAGCGATGCTGTGGTGCAGCGAGTTTCGTTCCAAGACGCGTGTGTTTATAGACTAGTTAGGTGGCGTCGGCTACGAGATGCGAGCTCGTCAAGGCCAAAGCTCGGACAAGTCTAGGGTTTCGATGAGCAGCGGACGAACGACAAGCTAAAGAGCGTTCGTCGACTCGTTCAGCGGACCTAATTCTGAACGCGATAGGGAATGTTCCGGTCCTCGAGAAACCGCTTGATCGAGTCGGGCAGTTCGCCCGAGACGGACACGGCATAGATTCCTGGGATCAAGCGAACTGCGTCGACGATCAAAACGACACACAAGACAACGACAACAAATTAGGGCACACGCACGCACATGACCTTTCACGTATCGTTCTACGGATGAAGCGCACCAATGCGCTGCCACTTGGCCACCCAGCTTTCCTTGGGCTGCATCATGGCGATCATGCTGCGTCACAACGATACATCAATCCCGGGTCAGTGCTCCTGCGCGCTTGGTTCTGTCCACTCTCATGTATCCGGATTGTCAGATATTATCCGTCTCAATCGAGCAGCGGGCGCTGTACCCTTCAAAATAGGCCGACGTGCACTCTGCGACGCGCTGGCGGTTGTCGGCCATCTGGAGAAACGCGCAGTTCTCACAGCCCGTGTCGTAGAACTGCGTAAACGTCTTGACGAGTGAGCACGTCATGCAGGCGCGCAGCTCGCGGAAACTGTTGGGGATGTCGGCGTGCAAGAACGTCTCGTCCAAGTCCTCGTCCTCCTCGTCACGCATTCGGTTCATTGCAATATGACCGAAACCAGAGCCCAGCACAATATTCTGTCGAACCCGTCGGCGGCTGTCGACTTTGCCTGCGGGTTTGGGCGTGTTGTGCCATTTCTAATTCGCCTTTTTTAACTTTAGCAGTAGTTCTTGTGATTATTGTGCCAGAGGGGAGTCCCGGATTCATGTCGACCACACCCACACAGAACGCATTTCGGTGCCTCGAGCACACTAACGTGGTAGTGGTGGAGCACGAGGGCCCACGCGCGCTCGGATGGGGCAGACAGCGGAGACCACGAGTCGTGCGGGCACAGACGAGGCGGACCACGTGCTTGCGGAGGATCGTGTTGCCACTGCTGGACGACTTTCCATTGCGGTCGTTCGTAGCGTCGATGGCAACTCAGCCGTCGCAAGTGCAGCTGTTGACGTGGACCGTTCCAACAACAGGCGCGAGGAGCCCGCAGGTGGTGAGCAGCCCCTCATACGTCATAAGGGGAGTGGAGATAGTCAATTGCATGGGGTGAACAGCAGTGGCTCTGCTGGTGCGAGCAGGTCCATTGACAAAAAAGAGGTGGAACACGTGATAAAAGTCGACACGGACTCGAGGGACGCTGCAATGGAGCGACACTATGGGCCGAGTCAAATATCGTGCAACAAAGTACCGATCGAAGCCATTGGTAATGTGGACGCGGTCCTGTCCAGTGTCGTGAATGTTCGTGGTATCTGTGGGATATCGGAGACTGCAAGCGCGACCAATAAGCGTACCTATCATGCAAAAGAAGAGAACGATGCTGTGTCAGATGGATTGCATCCACGGAAACGTGTTGCTGTACTGGACAGTAGCAGTGCTATTGCGAGTTTTGCTGGCCAAATGATGATGGACAGGACGTTGAGCAATAGCTTGGATGACGTTGCGATGAGTGAACCAATGCACGGGGTAGATTTGCTTTGCAGCAAAGCGGTCAATGGAAGCGAGGAAAACAAGCGTTTGCGCGACGGATTCGAATGCGTTGCCGAGAGAAAACAAGACCGTTCGCCAACATTTGTTCAAACAGGTCTTACCCGATCAGGACGCGCAGTAACTAAACTCGTTGGAAACGGAGCGTGCAAGCCAAAGGTGCTGGCTAAGAAGAAGAGAGGTGTCCTAGCTGTTGAGCCCAAGTTCCCGGAAGAGTCGTTGTGCGGAATGTGCGGCGAGGTGGAAGACGATGATCTCACTGACATGGTATTTTGTGATGGTGGCTGCCTCAAGTCGTATCACTTTTCGTGTTTGGGCATTGACTCGGCACCAGAGGATGAAGAGTGGCTGTGTGAACAGTGTCGCACAAATGAGCAATTGTGTTTTGCATGCGGACGCAATGGAACGATCAACGAAAAGGGTGGTGTTTTTCGCTGTAACGTTGCGACCTGTGGCAAATTCTATCACCAGACATGTATTGAAGCGAACAAAATATCTCGTCGAGGGGGAGCTAAAGCTAAACCGGGTTCTTCCACGGTGAATGAGCTGCTCGTGTCTGACGCTTCGTTCCGGTGTCCCCGCCACGCGTGTCTTGTGTGCAAAGGAGAGAAAAAGAGCCGCGATCTCATGCACTGCCTGAAGTGTCCAGAAGCTTATCATCCGCGTTGTGTTCCGCCAAGTGCTCGTTATAATTCGATTGGGCTGCTTTGCTGGCGGCATCATGATGACAAGTTACCAAAAATCCCGTCATTTTACCTTTCTGATCCAAACATCGACACGGTGACGGTCGATTCTGGTCTGAACTTACCGTGGATGTTCACGCCTAAACGCGATCCGGATGCTAGTAGGCCGAACGATTACCATCACTTCCGCCTTTTCTTGAATCATATCGAGGACGTTCGCTTACAGCCACCGACTTACCGTAAATTGGGTCGTAGCATCTACACGTTCAAGCAGCAGAAGGTCTCTCTAGATGACGCGCCAACATGTGTTTGTAAAGAAAAGTGCGGAGACTACTGCATTAATCGGCTGAGTTTTACCGAGTGCTTTGGACCGGCGCCGACTCCAGGGATGAAGTTCAACAGGCAGAATCGAGAATCGAACTGCACGCTTGGCGAGTGTTGCGGAAACCGCGCACTTCATCAGAAGGTGTACCCCCGCTTCGAGAAGTTCCATACCGTCGAAAAGGGTTGGGGTCTCCGTGTACTTGAGCAAGTCAGGGCAGGACAGCTAGTGATTGAGTACGTTGGTGAAGTGATCAATGAAGAAGAGAAAGAACGGCGACTACTTCATCACGCGAAGCATAGCCCTGAAGACAAGAACATGTACATTATGGAGCTAGGTAAGGGCGAGTACATCGACGCGCGGTTCAAAGGAAGTGTTTCTCGATTCATCAATCACTCGTGCGATCCAAATTGTCACTTGCTGAAATGGCGCGTCAAGGGTGTCAACCGGATCGCGATTACAGCTTTGACAGATATTGAGCCAGGCACGGAGCTTTCGTACGATTACCAGTTTCATACGAAACAGGCCATGGAGTGGAAATGCCACTGTAAGGCAGCATGTTGTCGTGGGACTATGGCACCGGAGAAACTGAATCAAGCGCAAGAAGCAGTTTCGAAAAAGCTTACGAAGAGAGAGAAAGTGAAGCAGCGCAAACGTGCTCTGATCCAAGAAAAGATTCAGTATGTCAAGGAGGTGAAAAGCATGGCAAAACGGCTTTCGTTGACGGTACAGATCAGTATGGGTGACCGAATGACGACGGACAAGATGACTGTCCGTACAGGTCCCGCGGCCCGCGAGTTGCAATGGGCTAAGCTGCATCGTCTCTTCAATGCGCGTGACGCCAAGCGCGGCTGTAATTTCAAGGTCCGTAGAGAGTTGCGAGATCGAAGATGTGGGAGGCATGAAAGGGTCAACCGTGTACGGCAGACCCCATTCGATTCAGCAACTGCAGCACCAAGTCGATCAGAATGTTCGGTTGGTTGTCCAGAGGATCAGCTTGAACCGATGCGCAGTGGTAGTCACTTGCTTGCGAAAGGTGCAGTTGATTCTGACCAAGCTACAGCTGTGGAGCCGCCAGTACTGCAAACGGAGCAATCCAAGGAGATCACTTTCTGCCGCTGTTCATAGCTCTGGCGATTGGTGCGCGGCGCCGTTTGAATAGTAATAAAGCAGCAAAGCATTCCTACAACTGTAGACCGATTATTTTTAGCATCAGCATGGTTCACTTTCACTGCTATCGCTACTACACACTGCAATAGCACATGGCATCGTGGCCGAACGCTAAGACTTGAACCACGACGGCTTCTTTGTAGATTTTGCTTGAGCGCGCGACGGTGTCTGCCTCATTGGCTCGTCACATGCCTGCGTTGTGCGCGCGTCATCTGCACAAGAGTAGATCGACATCCAGCATCAGCATCGAAAAAAAACGCCGGGCTACGCGCTTTCACTTACCGAGATGGACCGGCTTGGGATACACCGCTTGCTGCAAAGGACTCACACTGTCTCTCGACTCGTCATGCCCTTCTGCCAACTACATACGAAAAGCGGTAAGTGAACATTCATCGAAAGACAAGTGTGCGACAAAAGCATTACCAGGTCACTGCGGAAGTAGAAACCAGCGCTGGGCACCTCGGATGTAGGTGACGCTCCGATCCATGAGAGATATGTCAATGCAGCAGGCACGAGGTTCAACTCGAGCAAGGTCTTGGAAGCCACCAGCTTCTGCGTCGGGGGCGTCACGTACAGATAGAACTTGCTGGCCTGAAACTGACCATCCAGACATTCTACGACATGGTCCATCACATCTTGGATCGTTTCACTGGGGTGGAAGGTCGCTTGCATGACGGCTATGCATTTGACGATAGCACAAATCCAGGTAATGAGAAGGCAGCACGCTTTTCTCAAATTGACAGCAACGTAGCTCCACGTACCTCGGTCCGGAAACTGCACTCGAATCAACGTCGTCTGAAAGACTCTTTTGCGCTTGAGCTCGTCCAGATCACGCATCGCCTGCGTGCGGAAGTTCTACGATGCGTCAAGGCGGATACAAAAATCAGCCCCAACTACCAGTTTATCGATGAGTACGTATTGCCAATCCAGCAACCTTGGTCTTTTCCATCTTTTCTCGTCGAGCTTTAAGACTCGAGATTAGTAGTTGTGCGTCACTTCGCTCGCTGTCTTCGACTACCGAGTCCATCCGACCACTTGATCGCTTCCCGTCGAATGCAATAGTCGTGCTTCGAGGAGGTTTCTCGTGTCCTACCAATTGCTCTTGCTTGGACTTCAAAGCGTCCACGAGGACCTCCGTCGTGCTCGGGCCTCGGGGTTGCATCTGACGAGCACAAAACACGAAAAAGAGGTCAATACAAGCTGGATCGCTCTGTAGCAACATCCGTACCTGCACACGGGTAATTTGCGGCTTAAACACGTCAAAGCTCAGGTCTGCTTTCTTTTCACGAATAGCTGGACGCGCCTCCAGTGGAATATGTAGATCGTCAGCTTCAATGCTAAGCAGCCGCAAGCCCTCTTTCATCAAGCCTTCGTCGAGTGCATCAGCACTCAAGACGAGCATTTGTGTTTCTGGCACAACTTTGAACCCAATGGATATCAGAAACTCGATGCCACCCTTCACTTGGCCAACCGAGCGATGGAAGGTTGCATTCGATAGTCGCATCGAGCGCACCTTTGTCGTTCTCTGCATCGACAGTATAAGCATACACTTAACAAACGAACCAAACAAGTCAAGTGAACGTAAAGCATACCTACCTGGGTCCGACAAGATGTTCGTGACAATCGCCATCAACGTCGTCACAGCGCTGCGTGACACGGCATCGAAACTATTGTTCCGCAGCATTTGCAAGGCGTCGTAACTGCTCACATTTGTACGACTATCACCGACAGCTTTTTCTTCGGCGACTGTGCCATTCATTCCATGGTCATGTGACTGCAATGTCTGAAGAGGGTCCGACATTACACACATGGGAGTTGAAGTAGCTGGCGACATTGAAGCGGTAGACGCAGGCGAAACATGAGGCTTTTGCGGAGGCACAGCTGACGATTGAGCGCTTGGCGCAACTGACTCCGGTGCCTCCTTTGCGACCTGAACACGAAACATGGCCGAGCCGCTGAAAATACCGAGCTCTGCCACAAACAGCAAGCACGGGCGGACGAGTTAACACCAGCTCTGACCTGCAACCGTCGCTGCCATGGCAAGTCCTTATCACCTTTCAACGTCGTTGTCGAAAACACCTGATAGCCAATGTCTCGCCGCAGGAACTCCAGCGAAAAGCGCTGTCACCATCACCGCAATCAGTTCCGGCACGTCACCGACCACACGTTCCGCCAACAAGAGAGCGAGATCTGAACCACTAGCACCTGTGTCGTCAATGTCGGGAGCACCTTCAAGTGCGCCAAAATGTGCTCCAGCGTCGAGTCCGTCTCGAACGACGCGTGGACGCGCCTGCCGTCGAGCAGTTGGACACACACCCGAACGTGTTGCGCTTCGGCCCCCGCCGTCGCAGTCTCCACGAGCTCCAGCAGCGCGTTGTTCGAGATGCCCGTCAGACGGAACGGAATGGACAGGTCAATGGCTTTTCCGCGGTGCAGGAGCTGCAAAGGAGTCGCATCGCTCAGACCAAACTGCGTCCGCGCATCTGTCAACACTTGAAACTACACGACACAGTGAGCGTCGAGACCCGCGAGAGGTGTAGGCAGGTAGAGCAAGCGACGCCGGTGCAGTCGGACCATCATTGTCCCGGGCGCGACCTTCACGCGCTTGGACTGGTGCTCGTACGCCACGTTCAGCGCCATTATTGTCGGAGGTCCAGCGGGTTCGCGGAACTTTGGGCGCCGAATCGAGTGTGGGTCTTGTATTACGGTAGAAAGAGAGGGAGGAGCGCAGGCGAGGAGACGCGCGCAGCTGATTGGCTACGGACGACAACTTTTCGGTTTCACGCGACATTACCACGGATCGTTGAAAGCGTTACGGCTCACGAGGCGCTATTGCTACTTTTGCTACTTCTGCCTATAGTGGTAGCGCAGATACGGGAGCTCCACGTCCTCGCCGTCTCCATCCATGGCGCACACCTCCAAAATGAGATACTTCAGCTTGGGGTCGACCGGCTTCTTCGTCACTGTGCGCACGAGGTCCGAGATCGTCATCGCCATGCGCTCCTTTGACCGGGACTTCTGCGAGTACATTGCGTACAGGATCGTGACGCCGTACGAGAGCATGGTCACCTCGGCGTCGTACTCGCTTTCGAAGTAGGTCAAAAACTCCTTGAGCGTCATGTCGCCTTGGTCCACCTCGAGGCGGTCCCACGCAGTCCACTTGTACTCCTTGCCCTTCAGCATCGTCGTCGTGGCCTTTGGCTCAATCGGCTCGGCAAACGTAAAGAGAGGCAGCGCCAGATTGACAAAGCCGTTCTTGTAGTCCGTCAGTGGCTTGTTCTGGAACACCTTGAGAAACTCGAAACACACGAGTCCTGTCACCAGTGCTGTCGTCGTGGCAATGGCCGGGATGATCTTGCCAGCAATGAAACGCGACTTGTGCATGTCTTCTTCCGGAATCTTGTACGACCGTGCACGCAGATTGGAGACAGACACAACGACCTCCATGTGAGAATCATTGTCTTTGTCAAACTCGACCGGCTGCATGCGGTAGCCGGCAAGACTCGACGGCTTCGGCAACTCCTTCAAGATGAAGTCACTCTGACCATCGGCGTCTACCAGACCTGTCGAAGCATTACCCTCCTTTAGTTCGGCATCAGAAGCGGCAATCTTCACTCCTTGCTTCGGCGCAAACTCCGGAACGTGGATGCCGGCGAGGACTTCAGCAACTGCGTCCCTGTCAGTGTGGCCCTTGAGGCCATAGTTTTTCGCACGGCTGTTGGCGACCGACACGATGAAGTCCATGTGCAGCGTGTCCTTCGGGTCAAACGTTACTGGCGTCGGCGGCCGCTTTAGACCAGACCAGAAGGGACTTCCCGACGTCGTCAACTGTATCAAAAGAAAAAGAGCCCATTAGCTATGGTGGTACGAGTCAACGCTGCCGTTCCTCAAGATTGCTCGACTATACCTGATCGAGAGGGAAATTGTACAACAGCTGTTTGAGCTGATTGCTAAAGAGATCTTCAAACTTGAAGCGGGCCCACGAAATGCAGTCTTCGAACGACATGGGGCGGTCGTCCACTAGGGTGCTTTTCAACCGCTCGAGTGTTTCCAATTTCGTATTTTGCTGCTCTTCAAGTCCCTTCAAAAACGTCGGCTCCTCCAAGTAACGATTGGCGTCTGACGGCGCCTGGAAAAACTCGCCCTCGAACCAATCGCGCGCCCACTGAAGAGTGTGCTCGATCGCATTGGGAAAGTTCTTTAGTGTGCAAATCGGAATGCTCTTCTCAGGAGGATCCCGAGACGCGCCATAGTTCTCGGTCTTGTGCGGAACGACAATCTGCGTGTTACCCTTCGTTCCCAACGTACCAGACTCGAACATTGGGAGTCCGTAGAACAAACACCGCTGATCCATGTACAAACGTGCCTCTACATTGTCTAACGCCGTGCACACGCCAGAAAGCGACTCGAAGAAGTCGTCGTTGAACTGATCTTCGGATTCGCTGCCAACGCGAGACACGTACGCTTGTACGTTGATGTCCGGGTTCATCATCTTGATGGCTCGAGCAGCAACGGACGATTTTGCTTGTTGTACGTCCTTCGAGCGGAACAGAAACTGGCGGTTCAAATTCGACTTTTCAATGGTGTCCATGTCCGTGATGTGGATAGTGCCGTCCTTGTTAGACGCCACGCCCATCATCGCCCAGTTCTTCAGCATTTCGCATCCAATCGCACCGGCGCCCACAAGAAACATGTTCAGGCTCTTGATGGCTTCCTGCACCTTCCGACCGAATACAACAATCTGACCATCATACCGAGACCCGGTGGGGGCGAACTCATCAGCGTTGCCAGCGAATACAGCGTCTGGAAGGCACTCGACCGCATCGAAGTAGAAAAACTGCTGAATCGGAGTGAACTTGCCGCTACACGCTTTGAGAGCTTCCTGGCCAACGACGCCTCCCAGAAAAGCGGCCATTGGTGAAATCACACCCGTGGCGCCAGCTGCAAGCGCGCATATGACCTTCTTCGAATCAGCAGCATCAATATCCGCGACGCTGTGCTGGCTTTGTAAAGCACATTGCTTGTTGATTTCAATAGCGAGAGCGAATACTTCCTCCGCATCTTGCATGCAGCCTGGTTTTGGGCTGTTCCCTTGATGTTTCTCCCGGAACGCATCCAATGCGCGAAACGCCATGTGCAGGAGCTCGGAACGACCCAACTTGGCAAAGTCGCTGACCAAAAACTCCCCCGGTGTCTCCAGTGCTGCTTCTAGGGTCCTGAATTTCGTCACCAATGGCTGCTTCACTTTGGTGGCGTAACCGCCCGTGGACGGATGCCCCGACTCAAAGCGCTTCTTGTCGTCGTCATCAACGACATCTAACGTGAACGTGAACGGGCCCGTGACAGTCACCTTTCTCGGTTCGCTGTCGTTCAGAAACGAGAATCCCGCTACTTCACGGAACGAGACCAAATCGCCCGATTCCAAGTCGTGGCGTGCGTCGTCGTTCACAGTCACCACTACAGGAGCCGAGTTGGAAATTGACGAGATCAGACAGCTCACAGGCTCGACGCCATCTCGGTCGGCGACGACAAACTCGTCGCCAAAGTCGCAAAAGACAGAGCCAAAGACACCTCGCGCTTCGGTTGCAATGAATGCAATCGAGTGCGCATGACATAACCTGTCAATGCGCACGGCTTCTTGTAGCGACGAGGCATTCACGAGGACCACCACCTGTACACGACACAACACCTGTCAACACTCTGCTGCACGCGCATACAACAACATCACTCATAGCTCAGCGCTGTCACCGCTGCCGGTAGTACCACAGCCCCACGTACCCGAAAGTCGAGCAGCACGTCCTCCGTGATCTCGCCGCTGTGGCAGCGGACAGACACGTAGGGGTTTAGCTCGGCCAGTTTCTTCCACGACTCGGCCGCGCGTGGGCGGCCGACACTCGCTTCGGTCAGGTAAAACTGCGACGCCAAGTCGAGCGTCGTGACGGGCAGATCGTCGTGGAGGGTGACGCTCTTGACCCCCGCGAGAATGACGTTCTTGGCGATCTCCACGCCGAGTCCATCAAGCCCAATGATCAACACGTCGGACGCGCCCATGCGCAGCTGCGCCTCGCGGCCCATCACGTAGAGCTGACGGCTATAGAGCGCTTCGTCGATGTGCTGGATCGCGGCGGCGTGGTCCGTCCTGTCTGCAGCGATCTCCGAGACGTGGACCAGTTCGCGCATGCCGTCGGCCGTCTCGTTCACGTCCCCTGCGGTCACAAAGTGCGCACTCATTGCGCGAGCGCACTGTCAACACGAGAGAGCGAACGAGAGAACACGTGGATCGAAGTAGTGTGTCCACGCCAATAGAAAAATGACGAACGAAAGAGAGAAACGCGTGCCGGTGACTCGAAGGTGGCGGGTTACAGTTAGTCCAACGGAGCTCGCGCCCTGCAATTGGTCCGGTGCTTTTGTCGCGTTTGGACGCACTGATTCGCTTTTCGTTCGGATTGCGAATCGCTTTTTGTCGGCGTGCGTGCTGGCACCGATTGGTTGATAGGAAGCAGCGATTGAACGTCCGGTATTAATTCTTACAGGGACGCTGTTTGCGCAGTAAGTTCGGCGCTACCGCGACAGACCAGCTCAGCCATAACCGATTTGCGACCCTTCCAGTCTGTCATGGGCAAAAAACGCGGAGGTGCGGACAGCTTCTCTTGCGTGGGCTTCTAACGGGGCTGTGGTATTGATTGTGTCTGTGTATGGCTGTCATGTAGGAGGTCGGCGAATGGTCCGTGCAGAAGATGACGGAGATGCAGCTGCATCTGTTGCCTCAACGGACATCCGCGGGTCGACCGTTTTGGACGACGAAAACTTGTACGACGGCGTGTCGAAGAATGTGGACGACGAGGAGGAAATCGATGCAGCCGTTGACGATTTGAACGAAGAGCGGTACGTGAGTACATTTTGTTGCCGGAGGATGACGATGAGCGCACACTTACTACACGTACGATGTGTTTTTTTTGCCGTGTACGCCCTTTGCGCACAGAACAACAACGCGAGTTGCCGCATTGGAAAAGCTGACGACTCACTTATTGCAGTACATGACACCAGAAGATGTTCACGAAAGGTACGCTGGGAGCACGATGAATGAGCGAGTCTACTGCTAAGATGGAAGACTCACGACTTGGTTGATGGTCAGCTTGATGGACAATGTGCTCGGATGTTTACGCAAACCGTCTGATGATGAGGCAGTGCTCGGCTCGCGCATCTTGGCGGTCTTGGCAATCATCGCTGGAGAGGATAACGAGAGTTTGTTTCAGCGGTGTAAAGCCGTGCTGAAACCATTGGTCAAGTCAGCTAGAAGCGCAAAGGTCAAGGTGGCGGTACGTCACTTGTCGTCGATGCCGCGCTACTGTTTTGCAACGAGCAAGTATGCTCATGCTTGTTGCCACTTGCTCAGACGATCCGAGCGCTTGGACTGGTCTGCTTTGCGTGCAGTGTCGAGGAAGAGAACACCGAAAAGCTGTTGGAGCTCTTCGAGACGTTTTTCGATCCGAATAACGCTGGAGGTATATGCAAAGCTGCGCTTGATTCGTGGGGTCTACTTGCGTCATCTCTTTTCGATGAGGCTCTCGTCAATGACGATTTGCTTGAAAGGTAAGGAGGGAGTCATGCAGCTTGTGAGGAACATTGTTGCTGGGTCTTGCATCTCAACAGCTGACAAAGTTCTGTATGTGGTCGAGTTGTGCATGATCGACAGATTGCTACCAAAGTTCCTGGCTCTGCTGGACCACAAGGATATTGAAGTGCGTGCTGCTGCTGGCGAAAGTGTTGCCTTTCTGTACGAATGCGCACAGAGTTGTGGTGTGTCACTACCATATGACGAAGAGATTCTTGGGCGTTTTCTCGAACTGAGCAAGAACAACAGCAAGAAGAATAGCAAGAAAGACCGCAAGACCCAGCGCAGTGTATTTCGCGACATCTACTCGACGCTTGCTGTAAGATGAATCGTGCAACTGCCTGAGCACTTGTCAATGTGGTTGCTACTGACAACGCGTTGTCCTTTGTTATCGGTAGACTGGTGAGACTCCGCACATTTCGTTTACGGTGAAGAGCGAAGTGCTGGAGATCAGCTCATGGAGATCTGTGAAGCAGTTTGAAGCGATGAAAGATTGTCTGGGGACTGGGTTCCAGGAGCATGTGAAGTACAATAACGTGCTTCGTGCAATGCTGGATCTACCGGAGACTTTGGACGACCGCAAAGTGGACAGAGTGCGTTGTTGACGTCTGCACGTACTTAGACTTGCATTGTTTGTGTTCCTTACGCTGGTCCGTTGTTTGCATCAGAGTGATATCTTCGATAAGAAATCGGTTGCGAGGAAGCAGCGCAGCAATGAGCTAAGAGGGGACCGCAAAAAGAAGCAGCAACTGCAGGACACGTTTTACGATGACGGATTCGTCTAGTACAGGTTGAGAAGGTAGCATGGAGTTGTCTAGGGATAGGCAGCGAGTGTGCGATAGAGCGATATGCTGTACAAGATGTACGTAGCCGTGAATTGGTCCAGGATCGGTCTCTTGGTCCCCGACGCCGCTGATTCGAATGATGATCTGACACTGGGATGGCAACGGACACTCGAGCAAATAAATCCATGTATTAGGCCACTACGTCGTGGTCAGCAAACGCGTCCGGAGGGAACATAACCACCGGCCTCTTTCCAGCTTATAGACTGACTGACCCGTGTAGCAACGAAGGAAGAGGATCTAATCGGCAGCTGCAAAACGGCCTTCAGCGATGCTTCTCTACGGGACCGTCGTTCATCTTTCCCGCCCCCCGACTCGACTCGCGCGTAGGCGACCGCGGGCTGTAACTGCGCGAGCGACTACGACGGCCTTTCTTGCCTGGCGACAGGGAGCGGCTACGACTGCCTTTGCGTCGTGCGAAGTCAGTTTGATGCCGATCGGGCGATCCACTGCGCGACCGGCCGCGTGCGCGCCGTGCTCGTCCCCGACTGCCACTGCGACTCCTGCTTCTGCTCCGACTCTTCTCCCGACGGCCACGATTGAACGTCTTCTCCAGCTCGCGCTGCATGGCCCGTGGCACCGTCTTGATGTGCATAAAGTTGCAGTAGCCCCCGCGATTGCACGTGCCTTCGTCAAACTGGCGACAGCGCGCTTCTCGAAAGTCCGTCACGGGCGAAAACTCGCACACGAGCGGTCGGCCGGCGTAAAAGCGGCCGTAGAGCGCCTTTTGGGCCGCGGCCGCGTGCTCCTCGTCGTCGTACTTGGCGTACACGTTGCCCACGAGGTGGTCGCCCAAGTTGTCGCAGATATTGAGCTCCTCGAGCTTGCCAAACTTGCACAGCTCTTCAAAGATCTCCTCGTAAAAGTCCTCAAACTCTTCGTCCACTTGGCGCTGGTCCAGCGACGCCGGGTCGCCGTTCTGCGCAATCACCTGCGCGATCGGGTTCTGGTACATGTGGCTCACGAGGATCGTCTGGCTGAACACGGGCTTGTTGTGCAGCCGCGAGCACCGGTCGCCATGGCGGCACGCGCCGATCTTAAAGTAGAACGGACAGTTCACGCGGTCCTCTTCGGTCCCGTGGATGCGCGCCAAGTGCTCAGCGCCGCCGCCGCTCGGCTCGCCCCGACGGCCGCCCGAGCGCTCGCGGCTGTAGCCCCCACTGCCGCCCATGGGGCGCCCCGTACCGCCCCGCCGCTGCTGTACACTCGCTCGCCTCCGCTGCCGCCGCCGCGTCCTGCCCCGTAGCCCCTCTCCCTGCTGCGGTCCCGCCCGCGACTGCGGCACTCGTCGCCGTATCTGCTCGCCATTGAAACCCGGAAATGACACAATCAAAAGCGCACACGCACTCACTCCCTCACTCACTCACTCAGATAGAAAAAAAGAGAGCGAGAGGCGCTGGGGCACCAGCCAAAGATTCCAGAATGTGATGCCTGCCGATGGGTTTGGTCGGGGGTGGGGAACTGTGCTGCTGTATATCCTGTGAAAACCGATATCCCGCGACTTCGCTGCAAGCACTCGACACGCAGCGACGTGGACCGCCATGAAGCGATCTCCGAGTCGTTTGCGTTTCGAGCTCGTCGTCGCACGCGCGACGCAACGACATGAGCGACGAGCGGCGACGACTGTCTCCGTGGACGGACAGTGTCGACGATGTTGAGGCGGTGCCGTCTGTGCCACGGCGCTGGAACCGGCGCAATGACTACGACGACAGCGGCTACTTGTGGTTTCGAACTCCCGTGCGTTCGGCAGGTGCGTCTGTGACGACGCAGTGCATTTTCTGACGGTTAACTGTGTCGCTGTCGTTTGTTCTGTACCAGACATTGTCGAAGCGACGGACCATCCGCGACAGTACGAGTACACTGTGAACGGCCGGAAGCGGGTGAAGTCTGGATCGGCGACGACGACGTTGGGTACGTACGTACGTACGTACGTACTAATGCAGTGACGTGTTTGGCTTTGTTTGTGGTACAAAGGTGGGGATGGACATGGCACGAGACGCAGACGTTTGGATCGTTTTTACTTTGTGGCTTGTAGGCACGAAAGTGGAGCTCAATGGAAAGACAGTGGCGATCTTCAAATACAAAGGTGGGCTCTACGCCATCCAGAACGCATGTCCCCACCAAGCTGCATCGCTCCATCTTGGCGATATCGAAGACATTGACGGTACACTGTGCATCTCGTGCCCTCGCCACAAGTGGCCGTTTTCTCTCGAAGATGGGCAGTGCCTTCTTCCGGTCAATTGCCAAGCGGAGTGCTACCCGATTCGCGTTCGACAAGAGAGAGACGGATCGGAGATCCTCTATGTAGGTTTCACGGCATTCTCCGATACATTGTTTCACGACGACTCGTTTTGAGATGCATGGCATCGCTGTCGCCTGAGTAGCTGTGTGAAGTGGTCAGCGCATCAGAAGCAAACTTGTTGAAGGATCGTAGATTTTGTGTGCAGAAGCAAGTGGAGCAGGGCGTATCGAATGCCGAAAGCTGTAACCTGTCTACTCACGTCGTCATGCCATTATACAGCAGTCACGCCTTGACCCTTTGACAAGAGTCCACCTGTCCAAGTTGGTTGCGGCAAGGGAACTACCCTCCTACCTACAACTACATCCAGTAGTGACTTGTTACGTTGTTTTGCTGGAGTAAAAGCATCGATGCGGTTCGGTGTTGTAATCAACGCTGTCTTTTGCAGCCCTCCGCAGCGTGAAAGGAACACAAGTACAAGACTTGATCGCATATCTCTTTGATTCTGATAATGGTGCTCAGCACTTGTGACGACAGTCTTGGCGCATCAGCTACCTCTCTCGTCGATTGTCGACGAGATGGTATGACCCCATCATTTTGGATGTGAGGAAAACAAAACGATGTGCGAGCAAGGGAGCGCATATGTACAAGTATCTGCAAAAGCTTCACGTATTCTCCGGTCCGAACCATCAGGTTTTGTAAGCAGGCGAAGCTGTGAAGAATGGACACGCGATGCATTTCAGGCGACCAGACCCGCACCACACTTCGTGAATTTTGCGCTTAGGGATCCCAGCTTCCTATCCTATCCTTGCATTCATTTTCCACATGACTTGTTTGGCAACAGAGGGCACGGCAGGCCTAAATAACCGAGGCGAGCCGGTCGTAATCCACAAGCTCTCCGTAGTCGGTACCAAACACAAGGTGTCGGTCATTGAACTTTGTCGAGACGAAGCGAGCCGAGGGATTCGGAGGTTCAAACCATCGCACAGGATTGGGCTCATACCATCTCCACAGCGCCGCCTACGCAGTGAAACAGAGCATAAGCATATTGACGCAAGCGACAGACAGGTGCGTACAGTTAGACCTACCTTGCCGGTTGTGGACACACTAATAAGCTTGCGGTTGTCAAACTGAAGCGCTCGAACGCCTCCGTGTTTTTGGTTGCTGAATGTACACAGCGTTTGTTGAGTCCGCACAT
Source organism: Hyaloperonospora brassicae (assembly GCA_947650285.1). Classification (NCBI taxonomy): domain Eukaryota; phylum Oomycota; class Peronosporomycetes; order Peronosporales; family Peronosporaceae; genus Hyaloperonospora; species Hyaloperonospora brassicae. Next base: position 18,819 of record CANTFL010000745.1, read on the forward strand.
CCCAAGCCTCCATACCCTGCTCCGAATAGCCTGCAACGACTACGGTCTCATCCATCTCAAGGGCCGAGATTGTGCCTTCGCACAAAGCCGACCTTGGCAATATCTTTGCACTTTTTCCGCCCCACCATCGAACGGTGCCTTCACTACCCGCTGACCACAACACCCGGCCTTTAGTATCTGCATTGACCACAGCACCTGCAACGCACAAGGTATTGAAACATGAGTCAATCTATCAGTAGGTGATGATCGCGTGATGAATGCGTACCAGGGTGGCCAGCGAGTCGATGTGTAAGTCGGCTGCTGCGCAAATCGAAGACACGAATGAGGCCACACGATGTGCCGCAGACGAGCGTATTACGGAGCAACATCAGACTCGTGATCTGCGGACATGTCTCTCTCTGTGACCGAGGCAGCATCGACTTGTGGATTTTGCTGGACGGGATGGACACGATGATTTCGCCCTTTGTCACGTCCCAGATATTTGCTTCCCCTTTCTCCGTCGAGGTTGCCAGATGCAAGAAAGCGCCGTCGTTGTGGTCAATTTTGACGTTCACCACCTTGTCTTTCGCTCGCGTTCTGATGAAAGGGACCATTCCTAGGCTAGAGCGGTGGGAGATTGACGTAGTGGGCGAAGCGTTCACTACTGGTGTTGCATCAAACTTGCGGCTCTCAAGCGACGAGAAGCTCCAAATCTTGACCGCACCATCGGTGCAGCCCACGGCGAGGGCTTCGTCACACACATCATAGCACGAAGCATTGGCTTGTGTCATCGACGCGCGCAGTTGCTGCTTTTCAAGCGACCACAAGTAAAAGTTCGCACGCTCTTGATCAACAGCGCCCGATACTAGCTACGCACGAATTGCAGTCGTCATGCAGTAGGTACAAAACGCTTCCGTTAGCACAATGTGATCCAGTTCAGCACAGATTCTACTCATCACGTACTCGTGCATCTTGACTTCGACTGAATTGCGTGCTCAACAGCTTCGGGTTCTGAAACGCTGTCCGCGCGTTGTGGTGCACGTCATTTCTCACTTCTGGCACGTCACTCAATCCGAGCACACTCGGGGATTTATCAAACCACTCGTTTTCTGCCGTCATGAGCTTCAAGTCGTGCACGTATTCCCGCATGGACGTGCGCTCGTTCAACAGACACGCCCGGATAGCAGGTGGCGATCCTCTCCGGTTGACGTTTCTAAGCATGGGCATCCACAGATCGAATCATGTCAGCAGAAAAAACAGGCACCTCATGCTGTGTACAACCACGACAAGCAGCAAGTGGGAAGTGCAAAAGACATTACGGGGAAGGGGCGTCTACCTCGCGGTAGCAATAGTTGGCCGCGCGACGGAAGCAATTGATCAGCAGCGGCTCGTACGGGACACCAGCCGAGATCTCCCACACGGACGGCTTCATCATCTCCCGCGCCCAATTGCGGTTGAGGCACACTGCAGCAGAGCATACAAGTTGCGGTAGTACCAGCAGCAGCAGCGATTGCAGCAGTCGCAGTAGAGCCCGTACACAACGCATTAGAGGGATTTCGACTCGCAGGGGTATCTTATACTGTAGTATCGCCTCTCACGCTCGAGACGCACCCAGCACTCGCGTATCCACCGACCCAGCAAACGCCACGACGCGGGCCAGCACCGTCGGCTTCCCCAGCAGTCCGTTGATTGGCGCAAACACTGCCGCCGCCTCAGCGTCTGCCTCGTCACTCATGTCGCAACGTGCGCTTCTCGAGAATGTCGGGGGGCCCGACGCTGGCGCTTTCGCGGGACACAACATGGGCCCGATAACCTCCGAGTCGGTGTCACGAACAGGGCGCCGATCAAATCCAGATGGGGGCACGAGCCTTTTACGGACGAACACGTCGGTCGTGCACACCACGTTCACTTAACCCTCGGCCATTCGGATATCGAGTTTGGCAGGGGTGCCGGCCCGACAGCTGAGGCCCCGCTGGCCCCCTCCATTATTAATCCATCGATCGAACTCGACCGCACGCGTTTGTCTGCTGCTGTCGACGTCGTCGCGATGTCGTCAAGCGAAGAAGAGCTCGAGCGCAATGTGTCGGAGGAGGAGGACGCGTCTGAAGATGAGATCCCCGAGGAAGAAGACGACGAGGAGGACGACGAAGAGGAGGAGGAGGAGGAGGAGGAGGAGGAGACGCCCGTGAAGAAGCGCAAGGCCGTGGACCGGAAGCAGCCCAAGCCCAAGAAACGTCGCAAGCCGGTGAACAAGTTCATTGAAGAAGAGGCAGACGTCGATGAGGACGAGGAAGAGGAGGAAGACGAGGAAGAAGACGACGATCTGTATCGCTCGGAGCGCCAGATGGCCGAAGAAGTCGAGGCGGGGCACCACTCGTACCGGTACGAGCCGCAGGATCGCACGCAGTTTGACGAGTCTGAGAGCGCCGAAGCTATTGTCAATCGCATTAAGAAGCGCCATCAACAGAGTCGGAAACAGTACGACGGGGACGAGGATGGCGGCGAGGTGATCCAGAGCGAAGTGGCGCAGCAGTCGCTGCTGCCGTCGATCCAGGACCCCCGGATGTGGGTCTTCAAGTGCAAACCTGGCCATGAACAGCACCTCGTCGTGGCGCTCATGAAGAAGTTTATTGAGTTTAGTCGCCGTGGCGAGCCGCTCATGATCAAGTCAGTGGTGGCCTCGAACTCAAAGGGGTTTATCTACGTCGAAGCCGAGCGCGAACCGCACGCGAAAAACTGTCTCACGGGGTTGCGAGATGTACAGCAGTGGTCGATGAAGTTGGTGCCTATTCACGAAATGACATCGGTGCTGAACGTCCAAACGCGGAGAAAGCCGCTTGTTGCTGGCGCATGGGCACGAATGAAGCGTGCGGGGCTGTACAAAGGAGACCTGTGCAAGATTGTTGAAATTCTAGACAACGGGTCGCGTGCCGTAGTGAAGATGATTCCGAGACTAGATCCGATCGTGTTAGCAGGAGGTGAGCAACCTAAGTACAAAAAAGGCCAGCGCCCACCGCAGAAGCTTTTCCATGCAAACATGGTTCCCGGGGCTGACGTAGTTCGTCGCCGGTATCCGTCGACGGGAGAGATGATGGACAGCTTTGACAATGATTTCTACCAAGACGGTTTCCTGATCAAGGAAGTGAACATTGCCACCATGCTGACGACAGAGGACTTGAATCCGACGCTGGAAGATATCAATCGTTTCTCGTCAGTTGCCGAAGATGATGGCGGACACACTACAAAAGACATGCTGGCTTCTGTGGAAGCAGATGATTGGAAGGGCAAGGTAGAATTGACGAAGGGCGACACGGTTCGTGTAATCGAAGGTGACTTGGTCAACCTCATGGGCGTCGTGCTCAGCACCAACTCAGCTAACGACACTGTCCGAGTCATGCCACTTCACGAAGAAATTAAGGACACCATTCTGGACTTTCAACTGAAGCAGCTCATGAAGTATGTGAAGGTGGGCGATCACATTAAGGTGGTATCTGGCATATATTCGGGCGAGACTGGCACGGTCGTTGCGGTGGATGACAGCGAAGGTGCTCCCGTCGCCGTGGTGTTGGTCGATAGTATGGCTCGTGAAATTCAAGTTCGTGTGCGCGACTTGCAAGAGTCCGCTGAGATTAGTCAAGGGCTTGACTCCTACAAGGGCAAAGAGCTCTACGATCTCGTTGCTCTTGCCCACGGTGATGTGGGCATGATCACGCATGTCGGGCGTGAAGGCTTTACAGTGCTATGCCAGAATGGCCAGTCGAGGACTATTTCGGATCAGGAGGTGCAGCGAAAGATCGTGTCTTCGCGTACAACGGCAGCGCTCGACAAGAAGCACAACCACGTCAGTGTAGGGGAAATGGTGAATGTCGTGGAAGGGCCATTCTCGGGTCACAGCGGGACGGTGAAGCATATTTACCGGACGTACCTTTTCGTTCACAACAACCGCATCACGACGAACTCTGGCATCTTTGTGGCACGAGCGCGTGGTGTTATCCTGTCTGGAAGCAAAGCGCGCTCCGATATGATTTCGAACTCGACGGTGCCTCGAATGGATGCAGGCATGCGTCAGCAGAACCAGCGTGGTGGAAGAAACCAGCGTGAGTCCGAGCTGATTGGGCAGACCGTGAAAGTGAAGAAGGGACGCTGGAAAGGTTACATTGGCATTGTTGTTGATGAAAGTGACCAGAAAGTCAAGGTCGAAATCCACTGCAAAGCAAAAGTTGTGGACATCGATCGATTGCACATCACCGTGGCTGGTACGCGTGATGGCGGTGTGGTGGATAAGCCTCGCTATGCTGGCACTCCAATGACTGGTGCCACGCCATTACCGTCGCAGACGCCACTCCACGGCAGTGCGATGACCCCGATGGCAACACCACTGCACCGTGGCATGGGTACTCCGCAGTCATCGGGACGTGGCGGCGAGGCATGGAATGTTGCGAATGATGACGCGCTGCTAGAGACACAAATGAACCAGGAGAAAGACATCACTCACGCTACTAGCTTTGGCACGCCATTGGAACCTATGGCACCGACAAGTGAGGCTTCAAGTAGTCGTTATTCGAACCCAACGACGCCGTTGGCCCCTCGCTCTCCAACCCGAGAAGGTATGATGCCGGTGATCCCAGCTGCAAACGCTTCAAGTTCGGGATTGAATCCGACGACACCCGGACTGCAGCCGCGGACTCCAGCATACATGATGGGCCACAACCCAACGACGCCAGGTCTGAATCCGACCACGCCAGGCCTGAACCCAACAACCCCCGCACACTTGTCTGCTGCTACGCCTGGTATGGGTCACGAACCTATGGGAATGGAACCGATGACTCCAGGATTCAACCCCACGACACCTGGCTTATCGGCAATGACGCCGGGTCTCAACCCGGTGACCCCTGGCATGAACACTCCGGGCTACAACCACAATCCCATGACTCCAGGGTTTGGCGTGGGCACTCCCATGGGTCGCATGAACTCAGCTCTCACACCTGCCGCGACGCCGGGGATGCTCGGAGGTAATGGAGTGCCGATGACACCTGTCTTCAACCACGACGTAAACGCTGTAGCAAGCGGAGCTGCTGGGGGAGAAGTGACATGGAAGGTAAAGGGCGTCGAGGTCAAGGTGATTGCGGGTGAGCACGAGGGCAGTGTTGGTGCCATTACCAGCGTGAGCGGCAGCTCGTGCTCAATCGACGCAGATGGTCGCGTGATCGCTGTGTCCTTCAACGATGTGCGGCCAGTTGTGCCGGAAAAGCAGGACACTGTGATCATTCTGTCCGGCGACGAAGCAGGGATGAAGGGCTCGCTCATCGGCACTGATGCTTCGGACGGTATCGTCAAAGTGGATGGTGGCTCCGAGATTAAGATTTACGCAATCGCACTGCTGGCGAAGATTGCGCAGTAAAACTAGCAGGCATCAATGGAAGCAAGTAGGCAACGATGAGCATGTGCGACCCGCAGACAGGCCAGCGAGTCTGCTGCCTATCAATATTGATGACCCAACAGTTGTCCACAAAAGTCTGCTCGATCCATCATGCCTTGACCGAAGATGGCCAAATTGTCTCGTTTTGTATGACATGTCAACGTGCATGTGCAGGTCATCCTCACCAGCAATGATGTTTACAACGTAGTTCTTCTGTCGCCTGATCACCGAAGCGCTAGAACATGAACAGCGCCTACATCGAAAGCCCCACACGCGTCACGAATAGAGGGAATCAAGCACGGTCATGGCTCGGTATTCAGGAGGCGACTGGATGCCATTGCAGAGGTCCAGAAAACAAAACACCCGCTAGAGCTGGACATTGTCTACATGCACGAATGTCAAGGTGGACTTGGACAACGTCTTATGCTTTCTTCCTCGACAGTGGACTCACCGAATCTCAAATCGTCCGAAGGTCCAGCGTACTGTATGGAGAGAGCTGCACGACAACGCAGAAAGACTCAGATACGTCTTTTAGCCTAATGCGTTACATAATCAGTTCATCCGGACTTCTTCCTTTTCTTGCTCATGCAGATACAACACACGAACACAATGCCGATCCATTACCGATAACAAGCAGTTCACACTTTTCCGTGTCTGCAATCCGATCTTGCTGCCCCGCACATTCACCAAAGTGCGCAAACACGTCCTCCATCACCAACATGCACTATACACGCACGTGATCGCGGATGTCAAATGTCCTTGTAAATCAGGTCGTACTGCGGGATGTGTGACTTCTCGATCGGACAGTTCACAATTGACTTGCCATGTCGTGCGCCTCGATAAATGACCTACATCACCACAAGAATAGCAGGACAATGACACGTCACAGACGTTAGCCCTACAAGCTCGCAACGCATGACGTTCGGTCAGCGTACTTCCACAAGGTCGATAAAGTCTTGTTTTGTCCGAAAAGCCCCAATAAATTTCGTATGATCAGGTGTCCTGCACATCCACATCCAGTTGCGATCAGCGAATCAACGCACGACACGATAGCGCAGTCAGCCCCACAGCATCGCACGACTCAACAACAGTACGAAGGGCAGCACACCCATAGTCCACTTTCATGTGCTGTCCATTGACGAAAAAGACCGTCGCCGGGATGAGCGTAATGTCAAAGTAGTGGCAGTAAACAGGTACGTGCTCTGCCTCCACTAGACACAGACGCGCCATCTTCGACAGCGCGTGCTCACATCTGGCCAACTAGTCACATACAAACAAACAAACACACACACACACACACAAATGTCACATACGACGCAGTACAGTCAAACTCATCAACGCATCCGCCAATCAGCAGCAGCAATAGAGCAGTTGCCCAATGCGATGCACTCCTACGCATAGCACAGCTAACCCACAACGTCGTCCTGCTGCAGACACGTAACGTCCGACGCGCGACCGAAGCGCAGCACCAGTACGCGGTCTCTTGTGCCTCTTATCGCGTCGTCCACCGCCGCTTTGGTCACGAGCTGCTCGAGGAACAGCGCCGACATCGCACGTCGACTAAAAAACCTCACGCGAGGTGGGCTCGCGGGGGACTATTTTTGGTCCGAAAAAAGGTCCGCCCAAAATAGGTCTCCGTGCGCGGTAGGGACCAAAAGAGAACGCCCGCCCCAACAATTGCACGTTGGCGCCAAAAAACACCCGCGGAACATGGTGAGCCTCACGCCCAACGCCGTGTCACTGCTGCACAGCAACGAGACGCCCGACGGCTTTGAGCCGTGGCTGCAGATCATTGACATCAAGAAGATCAAACCTGCGAGTGGGGCAGGCGGGGACCGATATCGGTACGCGACGAGGCTAAAAAGCACTTGTTGTACACCACCAATACTTTGCTGGCAGAACGTGTTGCTGACAAATGGCTTTTTTTGTTTTCGTGTGTGGGGTACTCAGCATCGTGTTGTCGGATGGCACGACGTACATCAGTGGAATGCTGGCGACGCAGCTCGCGCCGGTACACACATCTTTTTCTTCGCTGACACATCGAAAAAGTGTTTCGTTGATGTCAATCCTTGTAATCTTGCGGCGACGTTTGCTTGTTTTGATCCTTTTTTTGGCTTTTTTCGTTTATCGTTTGCTTTTTTCTTGCATTGTGTACCACTAGCTCATGGAAAGCGAGAGTCTCATGACAAACTACGTCCTGCAGCTCAAGGATTACATGCGCAATAAGGTCCAGGGCCGTTGGATTCTGATTGTGCTGAGCATTGGCGACATTGCACCTGCGTTCGAGCGCATTGGGAACCCGCAGAGCGTCGAAGGGTCCAAGGGACCGTCCGTTCCTCCAGCTTCTACAGCTTCGATGCCGGCTGCCTCAGCTCTGGGTGCAAGGTCCAATCCCGCTATGGCTCAGCCCATGTACCAGCAACCACCGGCGGCTGGAAACCAGTACAATCAGCAGCCGCCCTCTGCTGCTCCGTCGAACTACGCGCCACCTGCAAAGCCCGCAGTATCGACATACAATCGCGGTCCAGTCGTGCGCCAAGACCCGAATGTCCGGCTCTCGGACATTCACAGTCTGAACCCTTACGCTGGCGGCCGATGGACCATCAAAGCTCGCGTGACAACCCGCGCGCCGGTGAAGACCTGGACCAATGCGCGTGGTTCTGGAAAGCTTTTCAGCGTTGATTTGCTTGACGCAAAGGGTGGCGAGATCCGCGCTACTTTCTTCAATGACGGCGTGGACAAGTTTTACGAAATGTTGCGTCCAGGTAGCATCTTTTACTTTGCTGGTGGTAAGGTCAAGATGGCCAACCGCCGCTTTTCATCCGTTGACAACGACTACGAAGTGACGTTCGACCCGCACTCTGAAATCTCTCCGGCTTCGGAAGACGGGCAAATCTCGCACATGCAATACGCTTTCAAGAAAATTGCCGAGATTGAAAACGTAGCTGCTGATTCGAATGTAGACGTTATTGGCGTTGTGCGAGACGTGGGTCAAGTCAACGAGATCACGTCGAAAGCTGGCAAGCAGCTGTTCAAGCGCGACATTTCGCTCATTGACGATTCCAATGCTGAAATCAAGTGCACGTTGTGGAACGAACGTGCTCAGGAGGACTGTTCCAGCTGGCTGAACCAGGTCCTGGCCATCAAAGGCTGTCGCGTGAGTGAGTACAACGGCCGCTCGATCGGCACTGCAAACAGCTCAAGCTTTACCGTTAACCCTACGATCCCTGAAGCGGGCCACCTCGTCACCTGGTTTGCGAATGGTGGCAATGCGACCCAAGCGAAATCACTGAGCTCTGGTGGCGGTGGTTTTGGTGGCGGCTCGTTCGGCACCTTTGCTGAACGTGCAGTCGTCAGCGATATCAAAAACAAGCAACTCGGTTTTGGCCAGAAGCCTGATTACATCACAGTGAAGGGAACGGTGAACTTTATCAAGCATGATACTGGTGTGTACTACCAGGCCTGCCCGAAGTGCCAGAAGAAGGTTGTAGCGGATGTGGCGCAGAACTACACGTGCGAGAAGTGCCAGACGTCCTACAGTACTTGCGAGAACCGCTATATTCTTTCGGTGGTCATGCTGGACCACACGGGCAGCACATGGACGACGTGTTTCAATGACCAAGGGAAGGTGGTCATGAATGGCCGCACTGCAGACGAAATCGGCGAGCTCCGTGATACGAACCCGACACTGTTCGAGTCAGCTTTCAAGGACGCATTGTTCAAGCAGTACATTTGTCGGCTTCGTGTGAAGGCTGAGAACGTACAGGAGGAGCTTCGCGTCAAGGCAGGTGTCGTCAACTTGGAGCCTGTGAACTTCGTGCAAGAATCCAAGGACCTTCTCCAAGCTATCGCCCAGTACAACTAGTCGGCTCGGCTACGAGTGTCGACGAAGGCGAACAAGAATGGCAGCATGCGGACCATAGGATTCGTAGCGCTACAGAGGAGTTGGCCGCTGGCTGTGGCGTCTGCTTTATGAATTCGCGTTTTACTGGCTGCTGCTTTTTTCTGAGTTCGTTCGTGATTCCCACGTGAGTTTGCAGACGTAAGGTATTGTCTGCGCCAGACTCAAGTCCTCACTGCTGAGTCGCGTGGGACCAAATGTCGGCAAAATAGGTCATGCACGCAATCCTGGAACGTCTGTCGTCGTCGCCTGCCCACTATTAGCATCGCATCTTCATCGTGACAAGTTCTACTGACTCCGACAAATAAGCAGTGAGTGGAACAGCGTCCCGTTCATTAGAGCACATGACCTACAAAGCAAAGATGTACCCGCTTGCATCGCTCCAATGTCATATGCAATAGTCATACGCACTAGCAAGTACTAGACCGCCTTCTGCGCATTTCCTGGTAAAGCAGTGCCGTGCACGATGGTCTGATCGGCCTTGGAACGCACTTGAATGACTCGCAGCTGGTTTGCCGGACACTTTGCACCAAGAAGCGCTGCTTGTGTCTCTGAGCAATTTGGCAGACCCTATCGAATCAAAGACCGGTTGCTCACGTCGAGCACTCGCCCCGGAATTGGCTTTGTTTGAGTCAGATCTGCAGCAGCGGACCAAAGAGGTCCAGCAGATTGTCGGCGTTCACGACTTCGAAAGTCGAGCGTGACAAAACGGATCAGTCGCATGAACGGTATGTATGTCCCTTTGCGCTTCAAGTGTCGTGTGGTATTGCCGCCGCACAGCGATCTGCAAGCGAAAAAGCACGTGCGACTCCTGCGCCATATTGAGTCGATCGAACTGCACAGATCAGCTCGACTTGTGCAACTGGTGTCGTCCAGTCTAAGGCGACCAAAGGATTTGTGCCCATGTCTATCACTGGCACTTGAAGAGGCGGAAGACGTCAATTCCTCGACCTTTCACGTACACTGTGTGTGTGTGTGGCTTTGCTGCAAATGAGAGTGCACCGTGTCACGCCCTTCGCAAGATGAATTTTCCTACGAAGAAACCCAAACGGCTTCGTTTGTACCAACCGTTCACGTGAGCACATCTCAACTTTCACTGCCTACGTATCGACCCAATCCTTCGTAGCAACATCCCGAGCATTGACCAACTCGCACGTTCGATTTACTTCCGACACCTAATACCAAATGACCACAATCTCACTGACTAATTTCCATTTTGCATAATGGTTCTTCATCCATACTGCATAATGGTATTTCATCTATACTGCATAATGGTTTTTCATCTATACTGCATAATGGTATTTCATCTATACTGCATCAGTAGCTTTTTCTTCCGAGAGGGTGGTGTTGAAAAACACCAAGAGAGGAGAGAGCCTATCCGTCAATATACGGCCACAAGACCAGCAACTCGACCACACGGGCAGTCAGAGCCGCCGACTGTCTTCTGATCATACAAAGTTGCCAGTCTGATGCCCATGCGACTTCGAGCCACAGAGCCACCAGCCGACCACACGCTTAGCCGCCAAAGCCGTACAGCGTGCGGCCCTGGCGCTTGAGCGCGTACACAACGTCCATGGCCGTCACCGTTTTGCGACGCGCGTGCTCCGTGTACGTCACCGAGTCGCGGATGACGTTCTCGAGAAAGACCTTGAGCACGCCGCGGGTCTCTTCGTAGATGAGGCCCGAGATGCGCTTCACACCGCCACGACGCGCGAGACGGCGGATCGCCGGCTTCGTGATGCCCTGGATGTTGTCGCGGAGCACCTTGCGATGACGCTTGGCGCCGCCTTTGCCGAGCCCTTTGCCGCCTTTTCCACGTCCAGACATGTTGATCAGTGACTGACTTGAGTGCGACTTGCGTGGAAGATTGCCGAATGAACGAGAGCGAGAGACGCAGCAGCAGCAGCGGCAGCGCCCGTGTCAGTCAGTGGACTCGGCTGGTTTCCCGCCAAGTGGGCCGCGCTCGCTTCGAGCGACCTTCGGCCGACCGCTCCATCGTCCGTCGCGTCCCCGTATCCAGCCCTCTCATTGGCCAAGCAGGCCAGCTCGTTGTATCTGCGCATCGATTGGCGGAGCATCTCGCTCGGACGCGTTCAGTGGTCGAGCCGATCAATTGTCCGCACGCGATTGGTGGAATACGGGATCCGCACCGACGGCTCGGTTCAGCCCCTCGAGGCACACACCACACGGGACGCGGGCGATAGCTACATAAGGCCCGAGCAGCGCTTCTCCTTCTCCGTTTCTGTCGGCCACTTTTGAATTCGCTCTTCGCTGCGCACCCACTCAGTTTTTTCGCCCTCGTCGCCCCATCTCACCACTCGAAGCAATGGCGCGCACCAAACAGACGGCGCGCAAATCCACGGGCGGAAAGGCCCCGCGCAAACAATTGGCCACGAAAGCCGCCCGCAAGTCGGCGCCCGCCACTGGTGGCGTGAAGAAGCCGCACCGCTACCGCCCGGGAACGGTCGCGCTGCGGGAGATCCGCCGGTACCAGAAGTCGACGGAGCTGCTGATCCGCAAACTGCCGTTCCAGCGACTGGTGCGCGAGATCGCGCAGGACTTCAAGACGGACCTGCGGTTCCAGGGCTCGGCCGTGCTGGCCCTGCAGGAGGCGGCCGAGGCGTACCTTGTGGGTCTGTTTGAAGACACGAACCTGTGCGCGATCCACGCCAAGCGCGTGACGATCATGCCCAAGGACATTCAACTGGCGCGTCGCATCCGTGGCGAGCGCTCGTAAGCAGCGGGTGTGGCCGTAGCGGCGGCTGCTGTTGCTGTTTGTCGCTTCTGTTAGTGTGGGAGCCGTCTCGTGTTGGTGAGACGGCGCTGGCACTGCGCGGATCGACTTTCCTCCTGGTGTTTTTCAACACCACCCAAATGAAAAGAGAGATGGAAGTGAGACGTAGTTGAAGGGTAGCAGCGGGTGTGACACTCTCTGCGTAGGATGATGGAGGGTGGACGGAGAGGTAGTCATTTACGGTAGAGGGACTCTCTGGCTAGACGCATGTCCGTCTAGTTTTACGTGTAAGATGTTCTGGCTGGAACCCGTCTTAGTGAGAGTTCGATAGGTAGATAGAAATGATACCTTTGAATACAGAGTGCGTCCTAATCAGAGGCAATACAATGGCTGTGGTACGGCACTTGTGCTGTGCAATGTACAGCATAGCCTCATGTTGTTCCTGTATGTGACGTCAATTGGTGGGACGCGATGCGCGCGGCAACGATAGAACGTATCAATTTGTCTGTTGGGCTTTCTTCCAGTGTGTGTATGTCACCGATCTTCATGTGCTTCTTCTAAATGGGCAGACGCGGGTGGCTGCCTCACGGCCATCGAGCGCAGTTCAATCCTTTGACTGCATGAAGACAATGACGTAACGCTGAGCGGTATCGCAAAACGTATTGGGCGCTCGCGCTATGCCGTACAGCGCTTTTGAGCCGACACATTTGGACGGCCCTGATGGGCTCTCCAGTACTATTGGCACGACCTGCAACGAGACCGTCTGATCTTTTCTCGCCAGCAGTCAGGCAGCGTGTTCGTGTGGGGTGCCTTTAGCGCCAAAAGAACGTCAGAGCTGACACATCTATGGACGTGAAACTGAACGCCGACACGTACATCGACACGTACATCGACTCACTGGGAAACTATTTTGTTGTCGTTTGCACACGTGGAACACGGCCTGTCGTTCGAGTTCCAGCAGGACAATCCATCCACATGTAGCGCCACGACTGCAACGAAATATCTTCGGCACGCACGAGTCGATGTGATGGCGTGGCGTGCAGAGTTCCCGGACGTGAATCCGATCGAAGACTGGTGGGGCATCTTGGCGAGCGTTGTCTGCGCATCGGGCAACGGATACGAGACGACATCGGAGCTGGTCGCGGCGGTCAAGAAAGCGTGGGGTGGGATTGCCACGACGACGCTCGCCAACTTGGTCGATTCCATGGAAATGCGCTGCCTGCCTGTGTTCAAAGGCGACGGCGAGCAGATCAAGTGCCGAAGACTTTCCGATATCGAAAGAATGGCGTTGGGCGTTCAGTAGCAGTGCTCAGTTTGCGCTGCAGAGACGTACAACCGATCGGTTCCGCGCATATGGTGCGCTCCGTGTGAGATCGTCGTGCACGTGCTCCACTTCCACACTACAACAAACAAGTAAGTGCTCTATCATTTTCGCGGGCATAGTATAGTAGTGACTCATCGTGTAATGCCACTTGCATCTACGTTTGCAGTCGCTGCGACGACTCAAAGAGCACCCCGCAAGCCACGCACCTGCCGAACCATGTGACAACGAGCGTCAGTACAACCGCATCAAGAGCGGCATAGGTGTATTGTACATGCACTATCCACAGCAGGAACGTACGCGTAATCGTCGTCCATGGCAACGGCAGTCTGCAGACAGTAGAAGCAGTAAACGTGCTTGCACGACGTGATGTATGGCGTTTGTGGCGGAGCCATACCACACAAACAGCACTGCGACGATCCATTGCCGCGAGTTCGCGAGCGCCGTTGCAGTACTGTACGCAGACGCAGACTTCCCCACGTCAAAATCGGCAGGATGAAATTGCCAAAGTCCTGCGATCATGCAGCAACAGGTCAACGATGCACTTGCGCAAGTCAAAGAGACAACATGTGACAAAGACGCACCATCAGTCCACCCCATAAGAGCTGGCGAGTCATGTACTCGTAATTGATCAGCCGCGGAGCTGTCGACGGAGCGATGCTTTCCTGCAGCATATACAAGACAACACTCTCGTAAGCAAACATGGACTGAGCACCGAAATATTACCGAGGTCGTTCTCCTCTTGCTGTGTGATCGTACCAGCTTCATTCCAAGACACCTCTCGGCCAACGACGGGTACGTCCCTCTGCGCAAGAAGACGAGCAAGTTTACAAACTGGCACGTGGCCACCACTGTCTCGATCTTCTCCATCACCGTCAGCAACTTTCTTTCGTGCAACGTGTTGTCACTTGCACGCGTATCGTCAGCAAGCAGACGTCCTCTAGCAGTCCATTGGACCGACGAGAGGTAGCGAAACAAGCGCTTCCACATATACGGCGCGGCCACAGACAGCAGGAAGAACCCCACAAGACGGCGTCGGGTCAGCAGATGTGGTGCGTATTGAACATTTTCCAGCTTCATGCCTGGTGTGGGCTTCACATGTGAGGTCAACGGCCCCGAAAAAAACGAGGAAAAAGCGTCAGTTGCGTCCTTAACGCCCCGACGCACCATCATCGATTGAGCTTATCGTACCCTCTTGAAGCCGATGGAACATACAAAGAGCAGCGCTTTGAGGGCTGCGTCAATTTCCGGTATGACGCGATCGACCATCGCAGGGTCAAACATGCTGAACATGCTCAACACGGACTTTTTCAGCAGCTCCAACAGCTCCGAGTCTAAAATCGACGCGTCCCATTTATTCACGCGGAGGTTACTCGACGGACTGCGCAGCGACTGGTACGGGACACGGAGACCATCAGCGTTTTCACTTTTGGATGCAGAGTTCATTGACCGCATCTCGTGCAGCGCCGACTCTTGTGTCTGCACGTGTGGCGGCTGCATCCGAACGCTTGGCCGTGTGCAGTGTAATTGGCTCGATAAATGGCTTTTGATTGTAATGAATGCCAAATTTTGGGATCAAATTTGGGATACGTTCGCTCGTCTGATTCCTTCAGGTGTAAAAGCTTTACGAATTGGGTTGTGCGTGAAAACAACAGCAACACAGCACGTACTGGCGTGGTCCTTGACGGAAAGTGGCACCATGAGGAACAGAGGATGGATCACGCGCTCAACCGATTCCGCCGTCTTTGCGGTATGTGACTTGCAGGTCAAATTATAATGGCCGCGTGCCAGCGTCACTCAGACATCGTAGTACAGCCTCAGCAATCGTACATTTCTTCTGCGCCATGTGCTGTCATACGTTCCAGTGCTGATGTCCCAGGTCTGGAGAGTAGAGCCGATGTGATTGAGTGCTGACAGAGGTCTGCTGTTGAGTGTATCACGCTTGCTTTGGTCTTTTTGCAACAATAACGAAGCTGCTCGGTAATAATGTCGCGTTCACAATGCGAGTCGACTCACCTCGGTCGAAATACGAGTGACACGTGATTCGCTTCTTGCTTCGAAGAGCTTGCAGACACATAACCGATTGCATCAGCTGCAGAAGGCGGTTTGACCAAAACAACAAGACCATATTGGAAGCTGAAACGACTCACTCGGCAGGTGATCGACTGTTCTATTGCAACAATTTTTCTCAAATAAGGATCTCCACAGCTTGTCAACCCTCCATAGCTTGTCCTCTCTCCACATCTCACCCATACAACCCCTCTCCCTCATTTCTTGTGCATGGAACCCATCGTCCTCGCAAGGAATGCGCTCCGTGACTTAGGCGAGAACGCAAAAAAATGTTTACTGATACGTCACCACAAACGGCATCTTACGCTCTAGTTGCAACATCTGCTCGCTTTCATTGCGGAGTGCGAGAGGTTTTCAATGCAGTGATACTTTAGTAGTACAAGCAGTAGATAGGATACCATCCACTCGATCGTGATATGATGCAATTGGCCTCACAAACACATTCCACCTGTCTATCAACGCATCCCATCAGTGTACTGAGAGAGCAAAGGTACTATCATCGCTGGTCGATGTCTCAGTGGGGTAGTGTAACACTCGTAAGAAGTCGTTTCCAAGCTCACGCGGGTACGTGCAGAATGCGTGAGACTGACTGAAAGTGATTCGGAAAACATCGAGAAGCGGTAGGATGTTGACAATACCTTCGACGTGATCGACTACGGTGCCCGCTGACGTTGGTACTCGAACGATGGTGCATGATGCTCACTATAGTCCAGTCTGAATGACAGCAAGTTTGTTGAACACTTCTCGGGTAGTAAAGCGCAATGCCGTTCCCTGATACGCCTGCTTCAGCGTGATGCAAGCACTCGATGCTGTAGAAGAGCGAGCTTAAGCCGTAACTCGCGATCAGCGTCGTCTACGAGCACTGACGAATTCATTACACTCGCTCATCTAATAAGCGCATTTGATGATTGCACGCGACGACAGCCGCTTGAAGCGACACAAAATGTGATGTGTGCGATCGACACGATATCGAGTCGATGCGTTGGGTACTCATCATCATCACACGATAACGTCCAAGTTGTACACGGTTACGAGCACTTGCTGTTTTCGCATGTGCTCACAAACATCTGACCATAGCTTCATGCACCTTCTCTGCTCGATGCATTGTATCGGATGCCTCAGCACGCGAGCGATCTAGACTTTTCCAGTGATCGACACAAGCAACAGCGACGGCCACCAGCATCATAGCTGCAACACGATTACCGTTCCGCATTAAACTGGGTTACTCAAAGCCGCGGCCATTGCCGAGTAAAGCGACTGATAACGGTTCTTCGTTTGACCGAAAAGCGCATACCAACACGTCGGCCTCTTTGACGAGATCCTTCAGCTGACTGCGGTTCGCGAATGAGCAAAGCGTCTCGTCGCGTTCCGAGATGGCAAACCTGCTTCGGATCGGCGAAGAAGGTGCCTACCAGCCACGAAAGCAGCTGATGCGAATTCACAAAACCGAGACGATCTATGACGTAAGGAAGGAGATCTTTCTTAAGCAAGTGCTGTGAGCTGCGTTTGTATAATACGCTGACTGATGATTGCCGCAAAGCTGTCGATGAGGTGCTGTTCAACGGTCTGTTGTAACTAACGGTTCAAGGTGTGCTGTCTGCCGACTTGGGACCATCAGCACTGCACGACAATCCACACTGTCTTGTGTGCTCATCGAATCGGTCTTTCCAGAACATGCAGAACAGACCAACTGCCGTCAACTGCCGTCATCAATGCCAACGGTCATGTGCACTCACTTGACGAGCTCAGTCGCATGGTGTTCGATCATACGGTTATGCGACAGCACTTATTGATCCGCGTGAATAGACCATCCAACTGTTGCTGTGGTCAGTCACTACCGTGCTCTAGAACCCTAGAACACGGACACTGTGCCCCGTCTGTAGTCTCTTTTCCCGAAATAGCTCCATTGATTTACGCCAACTGTGCTTGACAGGGGCGAGAATGTTGCTGCAACGTTGCTGCAACGTTGCTGCAACAAGTCGTGTCCGTTGTGGTCGCTAATGTAGCCACAATCACAAAAGTATCCACGTCGACCACGAGCTACCAGCCATTCTCCATCCATCATTTAACATGCCACTAAGAAGTTCGCGAGTGCGCCGCATTTTGCTTGTAACGGCAGCGGCGGTGGCAATTGCATGTTCAGTCGGTACCTCTTTCACTGACGAGAGCGATGAGGTCTCAGTGGACCGCACGGCGTCAGAGCCGGATGAGAATCTGGTCACAGTGGCTGAGTTTATTGCCACGAACGAGTGGCAGGAGCTGCTGCCCGGACAGGGCGTCCCGCCCGTAAGCAATCAATTGCGACCTTAGCAATATAACTTGATTCTTACTGCTGTTCTATCTATCTATCTATCTGTCGTGTCGTGTTGACTTTTTCTGTCTGTCTGTCTGTCTATCTGTTTGTCGGTGACGTGTACGTCCGACACAGGGACTCCACGTACGCATGAACTTGGAAACGGGGAAGCGTGAAGCAAAGTTGCTGGATCCTGAAGAACAGGACGCTGAAGAGTCCATGAGATCAGTGATCGTTGACCCGAATACGAAGGACAGGACCGTGACTGTTTCCACCAGTGTTTCCGGAGATATTGTGGCTGAAGAGATGGAGGAGGACGACACGCTTGCGGTGATTGACGAGGAAGGTCTGATGGACGAGAGCACTCGCGCGAAGTCTGCTGCGGACGAAGGAGTTGGGGAGTTTGAGCCCAACTGGAACCACGAGAAAATCTACGACGTGCTGCAGGCACTGCCTGAGCCACCGAAAGTCGAAGGCATGGACATCCACGAAGCCCATGAAAAGCTGTCGCCTGCTGCATTTCGTCAGCAGATTGTCGCACTGTGGAAGAAACGCCAAGCCGAGCTGAAAGAGGCGTTTGAGTCGCTCCAGGACGATGCAAAGTATCTGGGCAATTTGCTGGAACAGTTCACGGAAGCTGAGCACAATAACGATACCAGGGGCCAGTTGTCCGTGCTCGAGGTGTTGGAGTGGGAGGTGCAGGACCTAGACAAGACCCATGTTTTCAACTTCATTGGCGGATTCGGCATCATTTCGGAGTACCTCACTTCGGCCAATTTACCTGTCCGGGCGCATGCCGCCTGGGTCGTTGGATCTGCTACAAAGAATTACAAGGACGCCCAGGAGTGGGCGATCGACGCCGGCGTTGTGCCGAAGTTGGTCAGCTCGTTGTCGTTGGATGTCCCAGAAGACAAGGAAGCAGCCAAGGATGTCTTGGAAGTCAAGAAGAAGGCAATCTATGCTCTATCCTCGATTGTGCGATCGAACGAGCGTGGTCAGCGATTGTTTCTGCTGCATGACGGACCCGAGCTCTTGGCACGAATGATCGACGACGCGCATCCGGATCGGCTTCAATTGAAGGTACAACTCGTCTTGCAGCTCCTGGGGATCCCCTCCTCATACTGCGTGTGCTCACAGCTCCTGCTGCTAACTGTACTATCTCTGGCTCAGGTACTTTATTTCGTGTACGACCTGCTGGCGGAAGCAGCCGACAGCAAGTTGCGACCTCGTGGTGATCATCCAGCGCCTTCCACGCTGACCGAACTCGAAGCGATATTCCAGTCGACGAAATGGTGTGCGCGCGTTGCCACGACGTTTGTCAAAACGGTACGTCGCCGTCGCTTGCGACGGACGCTTCATGTCCATGTACATATCTCCATTTATGTATCGTGGATCTGACCTGAAGTTGCGGTACTACAGGCTTCGATTCTCGTCGATCGAGAGGTAATTGAGCTCGTGGACGCCATGCGGCACCAATTGCCTGCGTGCAAAGACGTGCATCGAGCTTCGGGTGTCCAGTCGGTGGTGGAGACGCTGGCCCAGAGCTTTGCCGCTGACTTGGAGCGCGACAATGAGGAGAAGAAGGAGCTGGCGCTGTTTTTCGACGACTTTGTGAGTCGGGTGTCGTCAGCAGAATGAAGTGCAATATTTCGTTTTAAACCATGAAAATGTCGGGACCGTAATACAAATGTTGCGAAAAACAGCTGCGTGGAGCCGCCATTGGCATTTTCTGATGCGCATTACGCCGCCCACACCGCTCGGTGTCCTGCGCGGCCACAGCGCTTCTGTCAACAGCGTCGGCTTTCTGTCCCCCTCTACAGTTGTCTCAGGTGCTGGAGATGGAGCTGTGACGATGTGGGACCTGACCTCACGCCGAGAGGTGGCAACAAACGCCACAGCGCACTCGCGCGCGGGCGTTTTGCACACGGCCGCTCTTGTCCACGCGCAGAGCTTTCTCTCGCAAGGCCGTGACGGGCTCGTCAAGCTGTGGGACGTAGAGACCTTCGGTGCTGCAGCAGAGCCCCTGACGATGTTTTACAGCGGGTCGTACTCGTTCACGAAGGCTGCGACGCTGCGCTGGCCAAGCCACGAGGCGAGGAAGCTGATACTGTGCCCCAGCAGCGTGGACAATAAGGTGGTGGACGGGCTCCTGCTTGGTTTCATGTTGCACGCTGCGGACACGGCTCGGCGGCGATTGGATTGCAATTGATGACTGACGAGTGTCTGTTGCTCGCAGCTCCTGGTGTTTGATGTTCGAGCCAATGACTCGTTGCCTGCTTTGACACTCACTGTGCCAGACGCTGCGGCGAAGCGAGGCATGTGTGTTTCACTGTCGCTCTTCAGCAGCAGTGTTGACAACAAAGCTGGGGACAATGTCCAGTCGTACGTTGGTGCAGGCTTTGAGGGCGGGCAACTGGCTATTCTGGACCTGCGGTCGGGTGGAAAACTCGCGTGTGAGACCACTGTCACCCGGGGCGCAAACGCATGTAAGTGTCGTAATGTCAGCTTCAAACTTGCTCGAGATAGTGTTCATGGTAGTTAATGCTGGTTGCGTCATTTGGATGTCAAGTGCTGTCATTCGACGTCACGGACGACGGGCGGTTGCTCATCTGCGGATCGTCGGGCGAAGAGCTGTATCAGGCAGATTTTGACGTGGCCTCGTACACGCTCCGTTCGCGACCGTTCTTTTCTTGCACACATGGTGGCTTCAGCAGCGTGTGCATTCGAGGAGACCAGCGCATCGTGGCCACTGCTGGTTGGGACCATCGCGTGCGTGTGTTTCATCTACGGAAACTCAAGCCCCTCGCAGTACTCAGATACCACAGTGAGAGTGTGTTTGCGCTGGACTTCAGCGCCGATAATGCACTGCTCGCTTCTTGCTCCAAGGATCGCCGGATAGCCCTCTGGTCCATCTACCCTCCCTCTGCAGATGCCGCTGCCAATATCCTGCGGCCATATTGAAGGCGAGTCACGAACTCACGCAACTGACGTGCAGAAGCTCACGATACAAACTCAACCGACTTGTTGAGGTTCGCGTTGTAGTAAAGGAAGTGATGGTACCGGGAATAAGTCAGCAGTTCGGCAAATCCAACATCGCGTTGCACGTGGCATTCCCGACCACGATGGCCGTAGTGCTGGCAAACACGGCACTTGTGCTCACCCGTGCAATGATTGGCATTGCCGCACAACAGGCACGGCTTGTTGCGGTTTGGGCAGTCAGCACCACGATGTGAACCGCGCTCGATGCAGTAGCGACACCGATGCTGTGCCGAAACGTGAGCCTTACTCTGGCAAAACGAGCACGCGGGTTTGTTCGACTTATTGTGCACACGCGCCTTGTGCGCATGCTCGAAAGCGCGATCGATGGATTTGGTGACAGGGAGAAGCGAAAAGTGCCCAGGCGTGCGACGACCGACGCCCAATCCATGCACGCGGAGGAAAATCTTGATGCAGGCGTCCGCGTATCCCTCAGCTGTAGGAGGAAAGGCATGCACCGCGTCCGATGGGTGCATAACAATCAGCAGTTGCTGCGGTTCGAAGAGCACATGCAGTCGAGCTGCAAAGCCGATGTCGCCTACGCGAGGGGAACCAAAGCCAACGAAATTGATCTTGCTTGCGTCCCAGCGGCTCATGCGCGCATGATCGCCCAAGTACAACATCAACAGCTGACCAAGCATTCCTCCCATGCTATAGCCAGTCACATGCACAGGTACGCCCTGTTCGACGTACTGGAGAATCGTGTCAAGCAGTCCTTCTTTAATCATGTCCTGCATGTAGTCGTTGATCGCACGATGCACGCGGACGACACGAGCCTTGCTCAGTCGCACAGGGTTCGTTTCTTCGGACCCAGTGCTATCTGTGTCGCTGTCTCGACGACGGCGTCGAGTATGGGTTTGTGCGTGCACTGGCATCGCCGTCGGCTCATCCAGTACCAGTGAGTCAAAGCGCTGGATTCGCGGCTTACGCATGAGCTTTTCCAAGATCGAGATTCCAGCTGGTTCCGTGAGTCCACGATCCAACGCCACAGCCATCATGTTTTGTATACTCTGACGCACGCGCGTTTTCTCGCCGTCTGACCAGGCACTTCCGATCTTGCTCCACATGAACTTCAAAAGCTGAGAGGCAGGTTCGTAGTCGCCCGAAACCGACGACGTCACAAGGTTGATTGCTGATGAAAACGACATGCCCTTCATCTCTGTCTTGAACTCCCGCAACTCGTCTTCGGCCCATCCAGACCAGAAGTCTCCCCACACATCGCGAATCGTTTCTGGATTACCAGCAGGACTGAATGCTACCACCACATCGCGAGTGGACTCGCCCGATGGATGTCCCACCTCACCTTCCCAGACATGAGCTCGAGCACAACGGCTTTTGTTCTGGAAAATGTGCTTCAGCTCGTAGACAGGCGCAATAGCATCCGGCGCCCGACGATCAGCACGGATCTTGACACCCAGACCAAATTGTACATTCTTGTTTCCGTCCGCGTCTTCGTTCACGACGTCGTTCTCCTTGAGCATCGAGAACTTTGCTGACAGCAACAGCAGCTGCTTACCACGCGACAGAATCTCGCGTTTTCGACGAAAGCTGCGGTGCATGTTCGCAACAGCAGAAGCAAACGCATCGTTGATATCCTCGTCGCCGGGACACGTCACGATGGCTTCCTCCTGCTCGGTAATGAGCAACATTTCACGCGGGTGGTAGTACCCAGCAATCACGTCGACACCACTCTTCTCCAGGTCGTTGTGTGCAGCCTCAATGGCTGCACCGCTTGCGAGGTGATGTTTGCATATCACCAGAAAAGCTTTGGGGCACCAGTCCTTGCGGATCTTTTGCAAGATGTCCGGCACGCGCACAAAGTTGACCGAGAACTCGCCACTTATCTTCTTCGCCACTTTCTTGGCAACCTTTTTCACAAACTTGCTCTTCCCGTCTCCCAACGAAGACGAAGAAGACGTAGTCGACGTCGCTTCTGCGCTGCATTTTGTGTCCACTGCTTCAGTTGCTGCAGCAGGAGCGTCCACCGGCACGTAAAAGTCCATGAGCGTTGCGGCCAGGACCACAATGCCGCGATCCTTCGCCGCGGCCATCGCTGTCGCCGTGACCCGCGTCAGCATGAGGTAGTGCTGCACCGACGTGAAGCTCAGGTACAGCACACGCGCGCTGCACTCGGCGTGGAGCTGCACGATCTGCTGGAAGTGCACCTGCTGCGCGAGGTCGACGCCCGAGAGCTCTACTCCGTGTTCGTGCACGCGCAACATCTCCATGAACGCGCCACTGCGAAGGGGCTGTTCAAAGTGGCGCGTGAACGGCCGCATCGAGTGCTCGCGGTGCACGAAAATGACTGCGTAGCCCAACTGCAGCAAGTACTCAGCCACCGCTGGGCCCTGGAGCTCCTGGAGCTCTGGCGCTGCGTCGACAAACGTGTCGTCGCCAATGTCCAGCGGTACGGCCGTCGCCCCTGACGTGATAAGTGCGATGCCCCGGCGCTCGAGCGCGAGCTGCTCGGCGACGAACGCGTTGGTCTGCTGCTCGACAGTGTGTAGCGCCCAGCGCGGGTCGACGGGCGTCTTGTGGAAAAAGTCGTCGACGACGTGGCCCGCGTCTGGCGGCGACGCGGAGCCGCTGATGCGGTGGCGGAGTGTGCCCCAGAGCGCCATATGGATCGGTGCACGTGGCGCTACGGCGCGTGCGGGTCGTGTGCGGGTGTCGGGTCGTCGACGAAAGTTGAAGACTGACGCTCGCGCATCGGACGTCGATTGGCGACTTGTTCTTCTTCTTTGCTTTGTACCGAGTGGCGACGGCACCAGAGGCGGGGCAATAAGTGCGGGTTCACGCGCGGGCTAGGTACGGTCGAAGAGTGCGGCCTAAGTGCGGGTTCACGCGCGTGCCAGGTACGGTCGAAGAGTGCGGCCTAAGTGCGGGGGTGCTTCGAAGCGGTCGGGTCAGGAGACGGAACGTATTTGCTGCACGCAGCGGTTGCACTGACGACAGTGGTCCGTCGTGCGGACTGAAGTGTCAGTAGCGAGTGGTCTGCGTCCCACTTCAGCGCCGAAGCAGGTTCGATCACTGGCTCACAGGTTCTACGGTACTACTTCGACACTTCGATCGCACCGCTATGTTGTACTAGTTGTGTTGCCGAGCTGGAGCTGCTCGTTCAGTTCGATGCTATCCTAGTGATCGGTCAAAGGTTAACAAGGCGACTCTTTCGAGGCTTTTCGCGCTGTTACCACAACACTGATGTATCTTTGCGCATACGCAATCTCCGTTGCGACGTTTGTTTGTGGAAATGCAGCAGGGGTGCCAGATGGTCAGGGATCACGTGTTTTCGCCATCGGGCGCTCACGAATGTCAAGATGCTGCCAATCTAGAAGTGAACAACACAGCAGCTACTCTGTGGCGTACTAAACCGCCATGCGTCAACGTCAGCTTCTGCTGCTGGCTTCTCGAACCGTAGTACCTATAACATGTCTCGCTCATGGCGATCCTAGTGTAAGACTGCGTCTACCGAGGTGAGTTGCAGCCTCTAGTTGTCTACCTGAATGTCGCTGCAACCTCAAACGATCGTTACGCCATCATGGGCCCTAGCGCACCATCCACGCTGATCGTAGTCGGTAGCTTGCAGTATTTTACACACTCAGTAGATGTTGTTGCGTGTCGAGCTGCACGACTGCGAGGGGTGCGAAGATGAAGGCTCTGGGATCCAGAGTCACCTTGATTGTATTGTTTCTCGGTAGTAGGGCATACAGATCGAGTATGCACCATACCCGCTTCGAGCCATGTCCGCTTCTTACGTCCTTGCTTGCGTCCCCATTTGCTCACTATCTCATCCGGAACACAGCATCACGAGCATTCCTAGCTTACGTTATTGCTGCAATAAGATCGAGTACGTGGAATGTTGTCGCGACCAACTTACTGCAGGTCTGTCTACTTTACCATGTCGACAAATCTACATGCGGTGCGTAAAGAGTAGATGGATGACCCATACACGTGGACTTTGTCAATCACTTGTCGCTACAAGCGCCAGCCCCGAATAGTACTTTGCCGTTTTTATCGCGTCTTCGTGAAAAGTGCTTTTTCTGCTCGCACCGCTGTCGATTTTTTTCATGCTTTCGGGTCCTGGATGTCACATTCGTGCAACATCACTCGTGTGGCAGTTGCGTAGCGTCGACGAAAAATGGAGCGGCAGGTCGACGGCGGGAAGCAGTCCGCGGGGACTCGACGCGAGGCGACAGCGCGTGGGCTGCTGCAGCGCGGGTGGAGTCGAGTCGAGAGTCCGCTGAGTGTGCAGAAGGATCCAGTAGCAGTCGCAGGGACACCGCGGTCTGTGGCTGCGACAAGTACACATCGCCTGATGCTGCCGAGTCCAACGGAATACCCGCGTCTCTTTGACGTACGGGGCCCGAGCTCTGCGCGTTCAGCAGACGCAAATGCATCGAGAAGTCGTAGCAACGAAGTGGGGGTATCCATGCCGCAATCAGCGCGTGGATACAGCAGCGGCAGCACGCGGTCGTGGAATACGTCCAAGAGGACCGAGACGACGAGCAGAAGCAGGTGGCTTGAGCACGGAAAAGATGGATATCAGAAGAACGACGAGCGACATGTGACTCTTCCGATGCGTCATCACAATCTGCACTCGGTGCTTACGAATCCGAACGCTCAAACTTGGGGCGACACGTTTCTGGACGCTTTTTATCCAGCGTCAGACATCGATGTGACATTGTCGCCCTATTCAAATCTCGACGATGGACCGATATGCGATTTCCAGCCTTACTTGCGTCAGTTTGGCACAAACGCAGCCAAGTTTGAAAAAAATCACCGCAAAGCGGTCCATGAGCAGCTATCGTCAAGCAACGTGCCGTCGATCTCTGTTGCAGATGGTAACACAGCTTTTGACGTGTATTTTGCGACCAGATTGAGGTTGAGGCAGCTTATATTTATGATCCTCCGAGCGTTCAACGTTATTGGTATCTTGTCGCTTTGTGCTGCAGAGGGTGTGACCCAGTGTCTAGACATTGTGCCTGACTTGTTCTTCCGGCCAGACTTCGATCTTTCCGATCCCGACACATTCCAAAAAGTGATGAACAGGCCGAGCTCTACATCGCTTCAGACTGAGGTACGGGCAACTGTGTGACTGCAGTCCATGAGTAGAGGAAAGAGCTAACATGTGATAGCGATTCTGTGATACGTGAAGCTGACGACATACTTGGACCGCGTAGAGCTTACACTTCTCCGCCAGGTGTCGTCTCGCTCCGATCGATTCTTTGAGGCATCCGTAGACCAGGAGGCGACGAAACAGTCGATTAAAGCTGCCTGCGACCAAGTCGCGACGTTAAGGTAATGATTGTCAGGAGCTCACGTTGTTTATCAGCTGTGTTCGTCTGTCATGCTGATGCCTGTGTATACGTTGGGGGTGTCAAAGGCGAACAATGCATAGGTTGAAGAATTCTCTCGCCGATCGAACTCTTGATATTGTGAGTCTGCACCGACGCCAGAAACGGATCAAAGAGCTTCATGATATAGTGGCAATGGTCGAGGAGGTCAAGGGTGCCGAGTCCGCTATCGAGGCGTTAGTACAGTGCCAAGATTACACGAACGCCTTAGACTTGATCGAAAACTCGCAGGTGATTCTGAGGAAGCATTTACAGGGCATATGCGGACTTCGCGCGCTAAGTGAGAAGTTCCGTAGCTACCGAGACTTTATCAGTGCGCAGCTTTCGCAACGTTTTATCTCAATTATTACGGCATCCACATGGACCTTCGATACATCGGATGGGAAACGACTGGAAGGTTTTGATGACGAAAAGGATACGGTACAAACGACTATGCGTCTCGTGGATATGCTCTTCCACTTGGATGTTATAATCGATACGGTGAGGACATATCATGAACAGCTAAATGAAGAAGTTCGGCTCGTCGTGAAAACGGTTGTTACTGAAACGATATCAGTGTCAAACAGCAGCAAGGGCAGCAGCAGCTCGACGGATATGGGAGCATCTTCTGGTAGTGAACCAAAGGTGTCAGTTCAACTCCGGGCATTGACGTCAGACGAATTTCTTCAGTGTGTTCAGATGATTTTCGAGCACTTGCAAATCGTGATAAAGCGTGCAGTGATTGTCCAGGACATCCTGGTCAAATCGATGCAGCAGAAAAGTGACAAAGCGGCGGAAGAGGAGACAAGACTAGAAGCTGCTGCTAGCGACGAAGCGCACAGAAATAGCACCGAAGCATCACAGGAGAATAAAGCATTTTCATCCGAGGGGTGGACCGAAAATCCCAATGGGGTGCGTAAAAGGCTGGATAATCGTAAGATAACAGCGCGGTGTGCCACAGTGATTCGAGAGATCGATGAAGTCGTGCGCAAGATATGCGAGTTTTCTCAGCGCAGTGTATCAAACCTGTTTGCGGTGAGAAAGGAGGTCCAAGCCGTATACACTATGCCTCAGTTGCGCAATCTGTACGATACCACGATGGACTTCGTTGACGGTATGGAAAAGCTGACAGGCAAGACAGACTACACTCTCCGTGGTGCTCTGTTCTCTCTACTGAAACTGTTTCTGGAAAAGTACCACCAAGTGCAAGTGGCGAAACTGATGTCAACGTTAGACCACGAGCTGTGGAAAAGCACTGAGATATCTGAGACACGCCATCGATTACTTGACGATCTCTCGAGAGGACGGGGTGTTGCCGTCCTGCTTTCTGACGATCGAGAAGTCGCTGGCGAAAGTGCTCCACCGCGCAAGATGGTATCTATTTGTGGCAAATCGTTTCGGGTCGTATGGTCAGTAGTCCTCATGTTGGAGATTGTGGTGAGCTATCTGTCCTGCGCTGCCAATTTTCCTGTATTGGCAACCGATGTGCTTCAGCGGTGTATCGAGATCTTCAGAGTCCGTCGTTTGTACTTCAGTGCATGTGGTCCGTCTTCTTTCACACTGACGACGCAGTCTAACACGATGCTACTGTTACGCAGGTATATAACTCTCGCACCACACAACTGGTGCTCGGTGCTGGGGCAATGCAAATTGCTCGTCTCAAGAGCATTTCCACCCGGCATTTGGGTAAGCATGTTAAGCCTCAGCTGCAGTGTTCCGTCATCTGATCAAATGTTGTGTTTTTGGCAGCTCTGGCGTCACAATCATTGGAGTTGTCCATGACTCTCCTTCCCCACGTCAAGGCTGCTCTTGCGGCACATTTCACTGAGCGCCAGAAGCTGCTACTCGACGAATTTGACCGTGTCCTGCGTGACTATGCTGAGCACAATGAGAAGATTTTTAGCAAATTTACGAGCGTTGTGGAGGATCAGATCATGAAGCGGTTCCTGGAAAATGTGGCATCAGAGGTGGTCTGCGTGGCGTTGCAGTTATTGTTTATGTCTGCTAACGCTTGCCGTATGCCATATTCAGGTCGACTATGATTCTGCTACCCTCGCCATTCCAACAGCACCCATGAGAGCCATTGCACAGAATACACTGAAGCTTTACGCAGTCTTGCATCCCATCCTTTCGTCACCGCAGATGAAGGATGTCATGTCGCGTGTGTTCGACATGTTCGGACAGAAGCTGCCGGACTGCTATAAACTGGTGCAGCCTCGAACAGCGGCAGGGAAGAAACGGTATGTGATACTGCAGCTTTTCTTGACGCTTTTCTGACGTGTGTTGCTGTCACAGTGTTATAGAAGACGTTGAGGTGTTTGTGCGGAGTTTTAACAAGGTCGCTGAGCTACCATTCGACGGCGGCAGCCTCTTGAAACACTTCAGCAATACTTACTGCGCGTCGTAGATCCAATGTCAGGGCAGCGTGACTTGCCCTTCCACTCGGGTATGCACGCTTTTACCCGTGCACGTTCTCCCACGGCTGTTCTGGTCTCATGACAATCGTCAAGATGGACCACTTCACTGCATTAACAACGGGGCTACCGGTATTCATGGCGACACGGAATAGATGGGAAGCCTGCGCGCAGGTGGACAAATATCTTCGATTGGCTGCGTGGGTTAGCTAGTTGGATCCGTTGATTGCACCGACGGCCATCATGAGCGTGATGGTGTCTCCCTTGAGCAGGATGCGGCCCAGTGGCGTGCGTTTGAGGTTCTTCACGTCCAGCTCTTCCGCGTCATCGAGAACGAGATTCATGTACTCGTCAAAGCCCATGATACGCCCCTCGATCCGCGTGTTCACCTGTTCGTAGAGCCACACTTGGATGCGGGATTTCTATGCCAGACACAGCCAGTCACCTCTATTACACGGCGGATCGATTGTGCCCAATGAGCACAAAGCATCAGACTACGTACATTCTGCAGAAACCTGAACATCAGATTGATGGGCTGCGTCATCAACTTTTGCACTTTGGTACTCATCGTGACGATACTGAAGTGATTCGAGTCAAGTGGGTCGGTCTTCTGCTGTCTATAGCAGCAGCACAGTGAGGACAAACGAGACGCGCAATCAGCGGAGGGAGACACGGACTCTCTTGTACGGGCGCCGAGCTCGCAGCCGCTCGGCCCCCTCCTTCCTATAGAACACGCAGACACACACACGTACCTCTTCGCGTCGTCGCTTTGGCTCGTCCCCCGATGAAGCGCTGGCTGAGATGGGAACGTATTTCAGCCAATACACTGCGCGAATGGCTGTGCTTGGCAAGAACAAAAGCCGGATATATCTTCACCACCTGACCATTGTTCAGACCAAGAGATTTTTTATCTCACAATTAATCGAGCAGCAGATCGGTTGATTAATTGCAATATTCAATCAATAGTTCGAGTACTTCGACCTGTACCCAAAACGCCGACCCGACAGGTGCGGACGACTGCGGCATCTCCCCACTGACGACAGCGTTCATAAAAAGATGTGCGATATGAAACAGCCGTTCTGTTCGAGCGTGACGTCCCTATGCTGTAGTATCTCTTGTCAAACTGGTGCTTTGGAGCGCTCTTCCGTTAGCCAAACAACGAATTGGGGATCGCTGGTGATAGACGCTGCTGGTAAAAACGACTCATTGACGATCAGAACAAGTCTCGCATTGCTCAGGTTGCTACTTGATGCTTCGGGGTCTTTGCATTCGACGACAGAAAAGGCAGTTGCTAACTGGAAGTGTATTTCGTAAACACGTACCGGAAACTATGGGTGAACTAGATGGTGTTTACGATGCTGTCTACTTGGCGATCAAGTCAGAGTAAGTGACGGGTCGCTCATACTTGACGGAAGTTGCAAATTATTACAGACTACAGCTGACCTATTGCTATGTGCTCGTAGAACACGGATGGCATCGCAGATCGCCTATACGTATGATATGGGTACACACAGCGCAGCAAGACAGAGGCAGTGTCTTTAAGCGAGCAACAAAGAGAACATGCAAATATTGCACGATAGAAGCCAATTATGGAGGTACGGGAGAGACTGATTCAGCGAACCACCCTTGTGGTTGCATCATCAACATTCGGCTGGACATCGAGCGAAGAAGAATGACCGAAGAAGCTGAAATGGACTGCTTTGTGAACGCACTAGATGTACGGGACATTGAACAATCATTCCGTGATGACCCGTCCTAGAGGATGCGAGAGGTGAAGGAGGAGGTTTAGGAAAGGATACGGTGTGAAAAACGATAGAGGTTTGTCGCAGTGTTGAACAGAGAAGAGGATGATTACGGCAAAATGGGTGTTGCGTGGAAGACTAGTCGGATGATGGAAGCGATGGAACAGCCAAAAGATGCGATCGAAGAATGTGTGGGGATCGTCTTTCGCCGTGTGGTAGCCAAACACACGTTTAATGTGGCGCGACCTAGTCGTGCCACTGTGCTCAATTTTAAATTTGACTACACAATTTGTGCTTGAGGGAACTGGTGTGGACAGCTGCACTTTATGGACTCTTAGTCCTAGGATAAAGTGGTGGCTTTTTTCGATGTGCCGACGTATTCCAGCAGCGTAAGCTGCAAGCAGGGACGAAGAGTGATATCCGTGCTATGACGGCGGTATAATTACTGTGCGAGGGAATATGGTGTCGTGCACTACCGACGCTGGTCACTTCACGAAGTCGTCGAAAGTTCTCGAACGATGTCGCTTCAAAACATGGGTTACGCGATTATCCAGCACGCCGTGTGTTTTTGTAATTTTATGTGCCGCGCCCAAGTAGAACTTCTTCAGGCGCGTGCAGCCATAGAAGTTGAGGTTGTGAGCGCTGAAAGATGCAATACTGACGACCTGCGATCGAGACAAAGGGACGACATTTTGGCAGCCGAGTGGTGGCTTTTTGATTCCCTAGAAATTGTCGTTTTTTTGGGAATGGTAGGGATATTATTGAAAAAAGAACAACTGCTGTTTTTGTCCCCAGCAAAGCTAATTTGATCCATATCTCAACAAAAAAACTTCAAACCTCCTGTAGATAGTCAACTGCATCGATATTGACAGGGAACTGGGACATTGGCACTGTGTTCCCTTGCAGTTTACCCCTATATTTCATCTCTACACCCCTTGCGCAAATACGTAGTTCAAGAGGTACTTTGTACCATCTAATCCCACCTAGCTCAAAAATCGCGATTGAGTTGGTCATATCGATTTTGTACTGAGTTGGAGCTTGTTTCTCTTGTAGGTACCGACATGGTCCCATTATATCAGGGAGACGATGACCCAAGCCAAACCCTTTGTTTCGTCAGCAAAATCAGAGGGATGTTTGTTCCATTTTCATCGTATCCAAGAAGGCTAGCTTTATCGAATGCTTTCCATTTATGTGAAAACCCTTCGGTTGGTGTCGTCATACAACATGTCCTTCGGCATTTTTGTGCGCTCGTTTTACAGCATGGTAGGCTTGCAAGTAACTCTTTCGGACAGTAGACGGGACAACTCACGGTTCCACCCCGTCAAAAGTTTTGATAGCTTCAGCCTGCCCGATAAGTAACTTCCGCTGATCGAGCTGACTTGATGGATGTGTGACACTTATCTTCATGCCTACACTCCCTTACGATCATATTCTGCTACCTCCAATTGTAGTGCTATCAAATGGGAACAAGTGGCAATCGATTCGGCATGATCTAGTCTGGCGCCGATAAACCTTCTTCAAGCTTGGCACCATTTAGGCAGCTAGACCATATCTTAGATAGATCCTTGTCCCTGTGATTGGAAGATTGTATCGCAACAGCGCTATTCTAGCCATATGCAAATCGTGGACATGATCAGCAAGTTGTTGCCGACTGCAATACTCAACCTCTGGCGGAGAAGCATATTGTTGGGTGGTGACGGCTCGGAGGACGAGAAGGGTTTTGGCCAGTAGGGTGTGGATTATAGGAAAAAGGGTGCGATGGATACATCAATTTCCTATCTTCACTACAAAACCACTCTGTCAACATTTGAAGCCCTTGGTAAGCCTTAGCTGTCTGACAGCCCCAACCAGAATAATATGTAAGCACAGTTTCTCCACACCAGCTTCCGTGATCTTCTACAAGATAGGCAGCAATTGCGGCCCACTTTCGGCGAGAGAGCTATGTTGTTGCTGTCAACGCTCAAACAGTAGGCAAGATGGAAAGTGGAGAAGTACGAACCCACCTTTGTCTGCTTTCATGACAAGTAGTGACGCTGAAAGGAACTTGCCAGAGAATGTCATTCTCTACTCACATGACTTTGCGTGTCTTCAGAAAAACAGACTGCGGCAAGAGTGTGGTGCAATGCGCTCGCTCCAGAATAATTTTTGACGTCGTATACGCGCACTGTAACGGGGCACGCTCTTGCTTAGATAACTGAGCAAGACCTTGTATTGATAACAATAAAAGGGTGCGTACTCTTGACGTCACGTACACGTGGCGTTGAGGAAGCGCGTTGAAGTAAACAGAACTCGCAAGCTCTGTTTAAGGTGAAAATAAAACTGTCATTTAATATATTAATGTTGCTTGCCAAATCATATTTCGTCTTAATCTAACTATATTGAACTACTATCGCCTATGTGAGTATTCTATCCACCATCCATTGCGCGCGTCTAGCAGCGATTGGTGGTTAGTTTGGTTGATGTGCCGTGCACATCAACCAAGAAGTGGAGTACCCACGAATATCACCCTTGGGGGTAATATTCCGACGACATCACTCTTCTCGGGTGATGCAAATTGAATATTATCATAAATAGATAATATCCAAAAAATGATACCTTTGTATCAATGTTTATGCAACGGGATACCCCGTTACACGCACGGTGTGCAATCCCGCTCCAGAATGATTGCGGTTGACTTCGTGCACGCGCACGTTGTGCAATACCGCTCCGGAATGCTTGCGGACCGACTGTATAAGAGCATGTTGTGCAATCCATCGAGTTTAGTCCTAGTTAATACAAGAAAGAATTTTGCACAGAATCAAGAAGGCTTAGAGTAGCAGATATCGTGTGAACTAAGGACCTAATGCAATCAATTTTGTATTCTCCGTCAAGTCATTACATCCCAGGCACCACATCTGGTAGCCCTTGTTGGTCTGAAGACCCACACGCAGACCCTGAGCCCGACCCAACCCCGATCTGACTGCGAAAAGTTGTGCAAATTTTATATTTGACATGAGCGGGCCGTCAAATGCTGATATCATGCAGAGCATGTTGGCGGCTATGTCTCAGCAACAAGAAATGATGAGAAAGGTGGCTGAGTTCACAACACTTAGGGACTTACGTTTGGATGCGGTGAAGGCTAATGGGATGGATGTCAAGTGCAACAATCGTTTGCGCTCTTTAAAGAGCAAGTACAGCAGTACGTTAGAGCGAGTCGTGTCAAATGGAAATGTGAGACGATAACAGCCACGATTAATCCAACCTTTGGAAGCATGAGGGCATGCTTACAATAGTTAGGCACTGCAGCGGAGTGGTTTGCTTGGTCAAGAAGCGGGATTACGACTGTGGATGAGATCTTTTTTTCCACCTGGAGCAAGAGTTTGTACCAGCAGACCTTCAGCTACGTCTCCGTGACCAACTTCAAACCTCGATCAGGCTCAATGTCGGGACCTTGGAGAGTTTGTTAATCAGTTCCGGCAGCTGATGATCTAGGTTCAAAATATGAGTGATGTCGACTACTTTTCCCCTTTTTACTCAACGATTAAATCATCAAACTCACGCAGAAGCCGAGTATAGACTATACTCATCGTTGATTCAAGAAATCAATGTTCCTTATGACTTCGAGCGGTCGCATTTGGCGTTGGGACCTCCAGACGCGCGTAGCCGTTTCGACGACAAGAAATAAGGCCTCTTTCGCGCTTCGGAGAGTCCCGACCAGCGCCTACTGAAATTGATAATGTACAAGTGGTGTGGTGAAGCGACCAGTGAAATTCGCTATGCGAGAACGGATCGCGCTCCAGTTATATCCTAAATTAGTAAATAATTGGCGGCGGCGGTCCCAAACCTGGTCTGATCACGTCCACTGGACTGTTAGACAGAATCGGATATCAGATCGGAAGGGTGAGACCTGCGGCATTGGATTGAAGTATGAAGGACGAAGGGTACATGTCAGGGAGCGTCGATTACTATCGAGGAAACGATTACGGTGGCGATCAAGAGCGATCACAACCAGAGGGGGTGTACCACACCATAGGATCCGCGACCAGCAAGGCGATCGCGATCGTGATTAGGATCAATAACCAGGTTGGTGCGGACCACGATAAGCGGTCACGATCAGAGAGGTGTATACCACACCATGTGACCCGCGATCAGCAAGGCGATCGTGATCAAGCTAGTTTGGTTTAGACCACACGATCGGCGACCAGAAAAGCGACTGCGATCGGACAAGCATAATAAGTGTGTGCCACGCAAGTACAAGATTACTACTTTCTGGAGAGAGATACACATGGCATGCAATTCCCAAGGTATGAGGATAGGGATAGAGATGTTGGGTATGATTGGTTAACATTGAAAAAAGTTCAATTTGCTTCTGAGGACACGCGTCGTCTCTTCCGGGTTTGATTGTTTGGCTACCCGACGTCACAGACTACGCTACATCTGCACAAGTGTCGCTCCTGAATTGTCTGAGCAGGTGCGTTCAAGGCCTCTCATCCCCTCCGCCTACAACTGCGATCAGACGCAGGAAACCTTTTGGTTGAAGACTTAAGATCGCGAGACGGCCCAAGTGGTCGGAAGGCTCGCAAATCTAGGTCTACAATTTGGACAAGGCGATTTCTTACAGATCAGGGTGACTCATAACAAGCACCCTACAAGTATACAAGTGATCCCGTGACAAGTTCTACGAGATAACACCAACTTCGATCTCGGTG
This sequence comes from Hyaloperonospora brassicae, assembly GCA_947650285.1. Lineage (NCBI taxonomy): Eukaryota > Oomycota > Peronosporomycetes > Peronosporales > Peronosporaceae > Hyaloperonospora > Hyaloperonospora brassicae. The sequence goes on from CANTFL010000745.1 coordinate 53,749, forward strand.
TAAAGAATTCCACACCGAGATCGAACCAAGAGCTTATCGCAAACACGGTCAAGTTTTCCATTGACACGAGTCCACCTGGAAAAGTGAAACCCCCCACCGACGGGTACACAAGTTGAGGAAGGCTATGAAGAACACGGAATCGTAGTACACCCTCTGTTATTCGGTCGTCCAGGATCCAGCGGAGAGTTGGGATCGACTCTTTAAAGAAGCGATCACCACTCCACCACAGTGGTGTCTAAGGATGAGTGCTTTCAGCGCAAACTGTGCTTTTATTGCAAATAGACAGGACATCGAATCGTAAAATCTACGACGATACTACGAAACCGGATCGCATCGCAGCCGAATGGTCGCATCGGCATGATCGATAGTGTGCAAGAGACGAAAGAAGAAGATGTAAGTGGAATCGCGTTCTATCAGTACACTATCAACGCTATTGAAGGACACGTAGTTGGTCTACAGCCAAGCCTTCTGCGTAAACGCGGTATGATTGATGGTGAACAAGTGACAGTTTAATTGAATTGTGGAGCTTCTACAAATGTATGTTGTTCTGGCCTTGCGCCAAGAGTAATAAGTGAATATCCGGGACAGCTGAAGCGGTTCGATGGTTCTCTAACTTCGCCAGCCGTGCTGTCGACAGTCGAAGCAACTGTTCAGATTAGTGACAGAGAAATTGTTCACATATAATTTACGGAGATTCCCTTCGATGCCGATCAGGACGTCATTTTTGAGCTTCCGTGATTCTGGGATTACGCTCCGCAGGTGGACTGGATCTCCAGAAAAACCTACGTCAAAAGGCTCACGCTAAATCCGATGAAATGAAGAAAATTGACTTGGCCCAGCCAGATCAATGCGATCAAAGCCCTGTGCGAAGTGGGCCTCAGCGCCCATTGCACGTGCAAAGAAACGATTACGCCGAGATTTATATGGTGAAAGTATCCCATGTCACAACAAGCGATATAATACCTGAATGGATCCGTGATCTTATTTCGGAATATAGTGATGCTTTTCCAAAAAGCCTCCTGATGGTCTCCGACCGACACGTGCTATGCAGTTCGAAGTTGAGGTAAATCCAAATGCAATTTTGAGCTCGCGATCCCCCTTTCGGTTGTCTGAGACGGAGCAAGAAGCGCTCGAGTCATTTGTGACAGAGAACCTAAAGAAAGGCTGGGTAGAAGTCATAAACTCGCCGTGGATTTCCAACGTCTTTGTTATACCAAAATTGGACCATGTTATTGGACAAGCTCCCATCCGGGGTGGGTGGCTTCGGTATTGAAATTGCTCGCAACCTATCGGATGGGTTATCGATTATCGATACGTGAACAGTGAGTCCAAGAACCAAAAAGTTCTCTGCCTCTCATAGAAGATATTTTTGATCAAATGGCAGACTGAAAGGTCTACAATGTATTATACTTGGCTCAGGGATATCATCAGATTCTCGTACACCAACCCAGCCGTCAATACACGACTTTTCGAGCTCATAAGGAGACATGACAGTGATAAGTTGCATCAATGGGTTTGGCAGGAATGCCAGGCGTCTGGTTCTGACTTATACGGGTCCTCTTCGAGAAGTCTGACTTTGTAATTGCCTACCTCGACAACATTTGCTTATTTCCCAAATCGATCGCAAGTCACCTTAGGCATCTGTGCAAGGTGTTTAAGATATGCGTCAAGAGAATCTATGCGAACATCCGGGGAAGTGCTCTTTTGGCAAGGATAGTGTCGCACGTTTTAGACCATACAATCTCAAAAAATGGCTGGAGTGTGGATCGACGAAAAACGACAGCTATTGGGCATAGGAAGGCACCAAGCACGAGGAAAGATATTATAAGCTTTCTCGAATTAGCTATGTACTTTTGAAGGTTTATACGTGCTTTCGCACAAATAGCACTACCCCTTACGAAGATCTTCAAAAAGGAAATGCGGTGGGAGTGGTCGCACGATCAAGACAAAGCAATCCGCGACTTAAAGGTCGCCCTACAACAAAAACTTTGCTACAGCTACCGAACTTCTCGATACCTTTTACCATCACTACAGATGCGTCTAGGTGCTGCATAAGTGAAGTACTATCCCAGATCACAAATGGCGAAGACCACCCGATCGCGTTGTATTCTAAAAAGTCTGGGGTTCATGAACAAGCGTGGCCTTCCCAAGAACAAGAACTATTAATGATCAAGACAGATCGGTCCAAATGTCGCCATTGCCTTATTAACGTTCATTCGAAATGTTTACGGACAATACCGCGTGTCGCTGGATGCTTCATTATCCCAAGGTTACACCGAAACTGGCTCGGATGTTGAAATTTTTCTCGCAATTTTGCTTTACGTTGCATCAAGTCAAAGACACGTCCAAAGTGGTCGACGATGCGTATTCACGGCCTAACGAGGTCACTCCGTCCACATACCCGTTATTAGCTTCAATGCCTCGAGTTCATGACTGTGGGCCGCAGTGCGTTGCTCGGGATACGGCTATCAGTCGTCACGGCCTCTGTTCAGCAGCACCGCGCTCTCTCTCGCGTCTAGACCAAGAACTTTTGCTCAATGTGCATAATCTTAGGGGGATGGGTGATTTTGTTCAACACGTTGGTTTAAACCAGATTTAACAAGTATAGGTGCAGGATCAAGTCCAGCACATCAACTTCGTGGTATCAAGTGTGCATCTCTACCCTGCGATAAAGAAATTGTTTAAGGTTGGATACGCGCATGATCGGGAATTTAAAAGTGCTCTGACCAACGCTTATGAGAAGTACGTCTTGAAGGATGGGCTAATCTATCTGAAAACAAAGCATACTATAAATCGACTGTGCGTTCCAGTGGACAATCGGTTGACCACCGGTATCCTCCGAGAATCTCACGATGGGAACACATCGGCGCGTCCAGGAATTTGTCTTACTCAGTTGAAGGTGGCGCAATGGTACTATTGGCCAAACTTGGAACACGATGTACTCGATTATGTGTCAAGCTGTGGTACGTGTGTGCGATGGAAGACGAGCACACTCAAGAAAAATGGAAACCTCATACCCATAACTATACCACAAGAATGTTGGGAAGTTGTATCGATGATTTCATTACGGGACTGCCAGTGTCAAGTGGGTTTGACGCGATCATGACTGTAGTAGATAAAATGTCGAATCGTCCATGATATACTGCCACGCACACCAACGTCGATGCGCCACAAGTTGCTAAATGATTCTTTGATGTTGTACTAAGCTATCACGGTCTACCGAAAGCCATCATAGGTGATCGCGACCCAAAATTTACGTCCAACTTTTGGAGATCTCTCATGGCAGTCATGGGTTAAAAGCTTTGATTGACGAAATCGCGCCGCGCTAACGCGGAAGTTCAAACAGAGCGTCAAAATTTAATTTTGGAAGATGCTCTACGATGCAAGGTGTCGTACCATGGAAGTGACTGGTCAGAGCATTTCAGTACTATCGAGTTTGCGCACACTACACTAGTAAGCAAGTCTACCCAGCTCGCACCATTCAAAATTGGCACGAGGCGAAAAAGCAACAACGCTATAATATGCGATTACAGTGAAGCAGTGGCGAAGATCGGGCTGTCCGAGTACGCCAAGAAATTTGCACACAGAAGAAGACATAAAATCATCGAATTTTCACTGTCGAATGCTCAAAGGAAATAAAAAAGTATTACGCTAGTAAACGTAGCGGTATTACGTTCAAAGCTGAGGACATGATTATGATTGACGATAGACATCTCAATCTACGCCATTGTAACAATGGACAAGATAAAACTGATTGAAGGTTGGTTGCGAAGAATATTGGGCCGTTAAAGATATAGAGAATGATTTACCAGAACGTGGTCAAGCTTATTATCCCTCACGCACTCATCCAGTTGCATCCGAGCTTTAAAATCGATTTGTTAAGCCACTTTTGGCCAAACCCTGTGCGGTTTAGCAGTCGACCGTTCCCGAAAGTAGAGCCAGTGATACTTGATCAAGCCACCGGTGACGAGTTGCACATTGTGAAAGCGCTTGTCAAAAAGTGCGTGGTTAGCAGACAGCCGGAGTGAATCGTTCGGTGGCATGGACTTCCGAAGAATAAAGGTACCTGGGATCTAGAAAAAACATCCGAAACGTGGACACATTGGCGCGATTCAGTGCAATACTTTCGAATGCGCCAAAGTCAACTCCGCTCGGGGGAATGTAGCGCAAGGCACTCGCTCCAGTATGATTTCGACGTCGTATACGCGCACGGTGTGCAATCACGCTCCGGAATGATTGCGGCTGACTTCGTGTGTGCGCACGTTGTGCAATTCCACTCCAGAAGGATTGCTGTAGCGGTGATACACAGCTCCTTAAGTAAGAGGAAGACTTAACGCTGAACCAGAAACTTTAGTTTAAAGAGCCCGACTCAGAGAGTCACCAAGCTCAGGGAGCTTACGGTCTCTGTTCTAGGGGACCAATCGATTTGAGAGAATCACAGCACACATTGCTCAAGAGTAGCTGTTATTACAGGCGTTGCTAGCTTTTACCGATCAAAGACGCCTCGTGAGGCACGTGTCTTAAGTGATCAAAATGGGTACTGAATTTCATTTAATCTTATCTAAGATAACACCTTAACGAACGTACTTCATCTAGACACTAATGTTATAATTAACACCTCCTAAAAGATTTCGTAATTCGATGACCCACGTCAGCCCAAGACAATTGATATGGTGTTCTCGTATTATTTTAATGGAACTCCGTCCCTTGTGTAACACACATGTTATGTAACCCGTTACACCCACACCTGTTGTGTAACCCCGTTAAAGGTGCGGAACGACCGTATAAGAGCACGTTGTGCAATCTGTCGAGTTTAATCCCAGTTGAAATCAAGAAAGCATTTTGCATAGAATCCAGAAGGCTTAGAGAAGCTGTTTGCCTATGAACTAAAGACCTAATGCAATCAATTTTGTATTCTACGTCAAGTCGTTACATCCCATGCAACACAAATAGTATGGTTACCAGATACCCGTATCAGGTACAAGTCACTATTGGGTAAACTGATGAGCTGCGACTTGGCGTATCTGTAACGGGGCACACCCCTTGCGTGAGCTTAACGCAAGGGTGACGTGTGCCCGACAAGCAGTACACAGGGCAACCGAGGAAGAGGTAGGCAAAACAGGACCCGAATGCTCTGTCTTGAGGGCAAAGTAGAACTGTTTATATAATATAGTTATTACGCTAATAAATCATCTCTCCACTTACTCTAACTATATTAAACTATCTCCTCCTATGTAAGTCCCTTGCTCACCACCCATTGCGCGCGTCCAGCAGCGATTGGTGGTTGAGTTTGTTGATGTACACCGTACATCAAACGAGAAGTGGACCCCTCCAGGGATATTATCCTTAGCGGTGATAATCCGACAACATCACTGATTTCGAGTGATGTTGATTTAACATTATCAAAACAGATAATATTCAAAAATTGGTACTTTCATACCAATTTTTATGTAACGGGCTCACCCCGGTACAGTAGCTTACTGTGAGCAACAGAAGTTCACCTACAGACTTGTCGACAATTATCATGGGGTCTCTTCGGGCATGATCATGATTTTGATCATATCCTGCGTTTGCTGCTTGGTCGTATCAACGCATGCAAAGAACAACATACTACGGTTCTGTGCACGTGCGCATACGGCAGGTCAACACGTCCAATACAGCGGCTTCGCATCTTAGACAATGCTTTTGATGCTCGCTTGCAACACCGAAGGTACAGAGAGATCTACCATGCCCGAAACTGTCTACCAGAAGACCAGCTGTAGTAGCAGTAGTAGTAGTAGGTCTGTTAGCACAAAAGCTGTGGATATCCAGTGTTCCACGATGTCAAAGCCAAGGGCGAGCTTCAAAGAGTCCTTGCCTATCTGAATGTGATACTTTCGACACGCACACTGTGCTTAGCAGCTTTTCTAGACCGTGCCATTCGTTTCGGCTGCTATAGATAGCGCATCGGGAATCTCTGATCTGAAACGTAGTCCACTACCTCAGCACGGATCCGATTAGATCACGTTGTCGACATGTTAGCCATGAGGGACCGGATAGCAAGCTGGTGACCGGACCGGCGACTTAAAAGCTGCCGTAAATGGCAGGAAATGGTAGGGTGGGTGACTACTGCTGTGCTGGGCTTTTCGCCCCGGAAGGTCTTGTCGGCGAAAATTGAGATTACCCGCCTCACGCAAGATGAACCCCACTGACATCCCTGC
>CANTFL010000746.1:0-12637 GCA_947650285.1 Hyaloperonospora brassicae
TAAAAAGTATAGGGAAACGTTAATCACCCCTCCGGTTTTCGTTAACCCCCACCCCCATATATTACCGTAATCTACTCGATTTACGCCTTCTGATTGGTTATATCCAGAATTTTACCGGTCGCAGAAGTTATTTACAATCTCATTAACAAATAATAACATACTAAATATGAACAATCTTTTCATGTCGTTAAGACGGCGACGTGTGGTAATTTAGTATTCAGCTACTTCATTTGACCAAGTTATGACTCGGTAAAATAAGACTTTTATACGAGCGATTCTGGAACAGGTTCGGCTTGTAGCTATTATCCTGTATATGCACTTTGACAAAGGCATCCAACAACAACAATTTTTAAAAATGACTTTAAGCCAGCCGCAGAGGTCTATCAAGTGGTACATCAATTGTCGTAATACCTGTCCAATTGACTAACCAGACTAACGTGTAATTTGATAATGTTAGTGTCTCGACGTGGCATGTGACAAGAGCCAGACTGAGCTTTCCTCGATAGGGTTTTCCCGAATAGGCAGTATGCATCCGCTGGGCACTACAATTGACTTCGTTCGATTCAAATGGAGATCGACTTCAGTATTGACGCCCACTCCTCCTGGTCGTTGTGCACAATGCAGTCAAGTGACTGGTCCAAGCCGATCAACATGACAGCAGTGATCACCATCATCATGAGGATGGCTCACTGAGCGCTACAAGTCCCGTCGCTTGCGGCACAAACGTTGAATTTATGTAAACATCTGCTTAGTCGTTGAAGACCGCCATCAATAAGGTTGTTGTCGAGTACTTTTCCACTCACGGATACAGTGATGAATCTAACTCATGTTGATGGTCTTGTTGATTCAGATGGGGGCGTAAGCCGTGGCAAGCATAAACATGGAAAGTATATAAATTAAGATAATATATAGGGGTGGGTGGTGATGAATAGAAACCTGGGGGGTGGTTAATGCTTCCCAAAAAATATTATATCTTTTTAGCTATAAAACCCTTGTGTCACATTTACTTTAAAGCTTCGTAAGAGTCCTTCCAATATCATTTACTTCTCTTTATGCACAACTAGCGATCCTGCGAGTCAAGAAAAATTGATAAATAATAATGCCTACTTCTGTCACTTCTTCTTTCTCATAGATACGGCTGGATTGATGTAGCATCACAGCTCTTTTACTATGCGAGTACGGAATGTTTTTCACTAGCTGAGTTAATGAAATATTTACAATAATAATGCATAATCGAAGCTTGACAAAGGAATAACATGGTCGAATCCTCACTATAGAGGGGGGGCATTGGTGCCTTAGGTACGCATCGACCGCTCCAACTGACTGGTTTCGATTATTTTCCCATAATTGACTAGGGTCTTAGAAATGATGTGTGAGAAGCTAGTCTCACATTTAATCGTGAACTCTGGTATAGGTGAGTAAGGCTTCTCGAAGAAGCATGATACTCAGCAGCTAATATTTGGAATTAAACGGACGGTCTAGAACCTATTGTAGATTGCAGTAGTGCCCATCACGTGGCACAATAGCCATGGTCGGTAAGGTATATATAGGTACAAACCAATTATACAGTAATATTCGTAATGTTATAAAATGTATCGGATGTGCCAAATGAAAGAAGAAAATCGTTTGACAGGCAACTTACTCAACGAGGCATATGCCTGGAACTTGTTTCAAACTCAAACTGGATGAAGGAAAAAACGCTGCTTCGTAGAGCCTCAAACCAGCTCGCCATTCGACAAACAACTAAATACCTCAGGGATGCGATCAAGGTTACAAAAGCATGCAACAAATTTCATACCAATGTTACGTAAGCTCAATTTACAGCTATGGTGCTATACAACTGGAGTCTTACATAAACAAAGCATATGTGAATTGGTGCGTACGAAGACACCTACCAATTTGGCGCAGTTATTGCACTCAAGTACGCACCTAGTGATATAATCACTACTTGTTGCGATACGTATCGTTTTTTTGCAGCTATCGACATCCACATCATGATGAATTCTAATTTTTTGGTATTCCTCTACGGTTACTGCGAGTGTGTACTATAAAAATGCGACCAAGATATTTGCTGTAGCTAGAGCCTTGGTGTGAGAGTGTGCCGACTGCCAATAGCGGCAGTTCAATCAAATTACAAAAAAGGCTTTGCAGCGCTTTGCAGTAATTTTTTTGATTGTAGCGTAAGACCTGTAGAAAGGCATTTAATATGCAGTCTATATAAAACTCAACGGGTCAAAATTGCTTATTCGACACCGCTATCGAATATTACCACTAACTTTGCTGCGATACAATGCCAGCAGCCGATGGGTTCGAAGTGCTATTTGGATAAGTCTACCACCTAGCGAAAAATGGACGCGACAGGTATTGCATCGCGCGTATATTTTCTAGTCACACCACGTCAAGCGATTACGCACATGCAGTGGATATGTCAAATCCCATCCATTATGCAATAAGCAGCGATGGTCCGAGAGCTGAGTTTCTCGTAGTCAGCATCATGACGGGTGCGACAATTATACGGCAAGTGTTCAATATGACCTGCGTTTTTTGTTTGTGATGCAATCGAGTTGACATAAGCCTTGACCAATTTGAGGTTCTCCTCTGGGGACTTGGGTGAGCACCGACCGTATTATTTGGCGCGGGTTCAATTACCCCTATGCCCATGCCAAGGTTCAATAAGTAATGTGTGACACACTCGCTAAGAAGATGCCGCCCGGGAACCCGGTATCGGCAAGTTATGCCTTTCAAAGAAGCATAAACCCTTGCAAACGAATGGAGGCACTCATAATATCTGGCTAAAAACAACTTCCGTCGCCTGGGACGTCAGCCACGACCAGTAAGGGATGTGTAGGCCCACACCGAAGAGGGCAGTACTAGGTCGTTCGCACATCGAAATGTTCCGGCTGTACCTACAAAAAAGTCTTGGCCGCGCATTCAGTCTGTACAATTGCGGTAAAGCGATCGACTTGGACACGGGTCTCAATCACACCTTCAGCCTGTCCTATGGTGATTGAAGGAAGGCTGCCCTTCGTCATTGAAGTTACAATGGCGCTAGGCTAGCCAAGGTGAACATTCCTTCCCTTTTCGGAAGACGGCGTGGTCGATTTGCTCCATTTCTCGAGCAGCTTCGTTAATTCGACATATGAACACTTGGTTCTCAAAGCTTTCTTCGACCACCATACGGACATCTTTGTGATCTACGCGTGTGATCAGGTATCCTCCATATATGGTTGCTCCTTTTTCGCAACATATTGCTTCGCTAGTCAAGTGCTCTTCGTTTCTTCGTTGCCAAAACAAACGAACGAGCTACAAGTAAAATTGTCTCTTGAACACGCGGACGTGCTATTGCAATGTCTGCGATTGGGTGCGGACAAGCTCATGTCGGTTCGAAGCGCTTTCCTAGTACTCTCGGCAAATGCCCACTGACAGTACAGTAAGCGCGGCAGAGGAAGACGATCGGTCACGCCGATGTCCATGACTTGCCAACAGACGGACACGGAGACCACAATCGTCAGCAACAGCAAGAGGTAGCACAGCAAAGTGGGAATGCATACACCAGCACATAAAGTAGCTTGTGCGCGCGAGCCTCGCGGGAACAACGCAACCCATTCGCATCCTACCTAAGAAATGTGGTACCAGCTTGTGCGACGCAGACCCGAGATAAAACTAGCACTTGTTGTTTAACAAAGGAAGAGAACCGAGAAAGGACATCCATGCGTCGTCCTCAGCGGGTCGTGTAGGAGGCGTGGACATATGGAGTGCATGAGTCAGGCGGGTGCGGAAATCAGAAGAGTGGAAGAGTAACACTTCAATCAAAGGGATGTACATTGGTGTCGCTTGCACGTTCCCTCTTCTACGCTTCCACGCCGCGGCTTGAACGTCTGGAGCTGATGAAGTCGCCTCATGAAGTCGGATGGAAACAGGCCTGGCTCCCAACACCAACCCCGTTCGCGTGATCTCGGTTCCATCGATTGTGGGCGAACTAGTTATGGCCGTTTACGTGGTTGTGCGCATCACTGGCTTCGATGCTCTCGGTATGGGTGAGGCTTTCAGGAAGCCCACCACCAGCCCCTGCAAAGAAACTATCGAATCTGCGTCCGATATGACTAAAAGTACCACCTGCGCTGTCATCATTGTGATGATCATTACGATAATGATGAACACTTCCGTGCGTGGTTGTAGCTGCGACTGCAGCGAGCACGAGGCAAATGAGAAGCTTCATCGTGGATGGAAGCTGGTGTGGGGAGACTGGGTAGGTCTTGGGAAGATGGAAAATGGTAAAGCAAACCGATGCGCAATTCGAACCGACCTCGAGTCGAACGGATCGAACCAAAGCTGCTTTCGGGTTGTCCGAGAAAGATGGAGATCTGTACTGAATGAACGTATGCTACCGACACAAAATGGTTCGTTGCATACGGCCGAGACAGGCGAAACGACGCGACTGTTGCGGACCTGAGATTTTGGTGCAGCTGCGACGTCTCAGCTTTCGTATCCCAAAGCCAACAACATGGTGTAAGAAGATCAGCGCTGGCATCATCTTCTTCATTAGCAAGTGAGTAAGTGCCACGAAGTCGTTTAGACATCTCTCGACACTTTGGTCGCCCTTGTCTCCTGTTCCGTTGTAATGCTGATGCGTTCTTAGGACGGGTGTCTACTCGCCCGCTGGGGCACTTAGCCAACGAAATGTGCTCGCACAAGTGCGATGAACCCGAGATCAACACGTGAGATGCACCCTGTGCCACGAGCTCGTAACTGACACTTGCTCTGACAACGTGTTGCTTGACATCGACGCCGATTCTGCAACGGTCTTCTACCGAGATATGGTCGACCATGACAAGGATATCTACTTTCCTCGATCAGTCATGATTGCCGACCGGCCAGCAATATCGTATGCATCCAGCGATTCGCGTGCGTCTGTCCTTTCGACCGGCCAGCAAGGACCGAAAAAGCGAAACCGCTGCGACCGATCGTGTGGAGTCACCCAGCTATGAGGGATGAATATATCAGGGAGAAGTTTGCGAATTATATGACCCGCGGAGGGGAACAATGAACTAAGAAGTAGATCGAGAAGACATTTTTATCTAATAAATCTAATAAAATTTATATGACTTTAATATTATTATGAGAAGAAACCAACCATGAAGGTCCACATGCTAACCCCTTTCTTTCTGCGTCCTACGACAGCTGTATGTAATACGTGCCTATTTTTCACTCGAAAGGGTGATTCTCACATCACCATGACGCCTCGTTGTCCGTCTTTTTCATCTTCAACATCCCACTCGACAAAAAGTATCTAGTGTTCGACATAGCCACGAGGAATTAAATTTATTTCGAAGTTGCCTTGTTCAGGAAAATAATGAGCCGTAGAATCGATTCAATATGGCAAAGCGGGTTAGCCTCATCGCTTGTTGATCACGAACAATATGATAGCGTATATGTAACAGGGTAGCCCGTTACATGGAATTGTCATTAAGAATATAATGACAATAAAGAATATTATGTTGAATATTCTTTAAATAATATCACCAATTGTCGTGATATTGTTGGGACGGCCAAAGTGTCTACTCATTGGTTGATATCGTGATGATATCAACCCACCAATCGCTGCAAGACGCGCGCAATGGGTGGTGAGTAGACGTCATCATACCTTCAGTTACATTAGTATAATTAAATCAGAACAAGGTAGAGATACAAGAGTTATTTGACTTAATTATATTATTAAAACAGTTCTATTTTTCCCTTAAGACAGAGCTTTCGGGTCTGTCTTACCTACCGCTTCCTCGGTTGCCTCGTGTACGCTTGTCGGTGCACGATACCCTTGCGTTACGTTCACGCAAGGGTGTGCCCCGTTACACTAGCCGTCCTATATCCCATCGGCGTTTATGGTAGTATATTTACATGGTTTTACTTGCTTCTTTTCATCTTGAGGAAGTAAAAGCAGGTTGGTAATTTGTGATGCTGCTGACAGGTTTGTGCAACACGACTAACTAGTGTCGCGTGTGTATTTTGGATTTGATATGGCATGGCCGATCACATTATATAATAAAATAGCGTGGGTTGGTCTGCTTTCTGCTTGCACGAGATGTCTTTTGCACAAAGTTGTTGCGAATTACTTTTTGATGACACAAAAAGTAATTCGCAACAAGACATGTCCTTGCTGACGTTATGCAAAGGAGAGCGTCAATCGTCCAGATTAGCAACTAATAAGTGTGTAAAGAATGTAAATACAGATATAAGATATTTCAATAGCAGTACCAAACATATTTAGCAAGCCGACTATACCCAGGGTATCTGTCCTGGAAGTGTTTCGAGCTAGTGAAGAGGCAGCTCGCTCGCAACACCTACAACCAGTGCCTTAGAATTTGTCCGTAACCGGCTTCAGTGTCTCTCATGTGCGATGATTGAGCCTATTCAACACAAAGACGCGTTGATTTCGTCAAATTTGTTGCAAGTGCCGCCATCGCGACTCGCGCATTTGGACATACCGCCACCATCCCACCTTTCGCCCTTAAACGCGACGACGCAGCCAATTCCGCTCCTGCAAAGACTGTCTCGTCCGAGGCCGCTGATGTTTAAACAGCAACAGGTTCCACCGGTTCAGGAATCGTCGCTGCAGATGTAGCCGTCACGCCCTTGGCTCCCACCTGCGCCGTTGCAGGAGCCGTCGTCTCGCAATTGAAGACTGCAGTCCGTTTAAAAAGCGGGATGTCCGAGTTATCTTAGAAACGTTGCTAACGAAGTTCAATAGAAATTGGTATTTTCTTTACTCTTTTTTTAAACATGTAAAATAAGGTTAATGGATAGCCTCATCGTAACGGTGTCATTTTAGGAGAACACTGGTGTTTTTTTACGATTTCCCCATATTGGCGACATGTCGAGCTCCACGCAGCTGTAGAGATTATGCAAGCTTCAAGTACGAACGCGGCACCAAACGTTGCATCGACGTGAATAGCCTGCGGATATGCAACAAGGGAGTCAGCATCGGACGTGCGCGTACAAGCGAAGACATAGCGCAGGCCACGCCGGGAAAAGTCGCTCGGCTACTGTGATCTGTCATGACAAACGTACGAATGATTGACAAGCGAAGTCGCGCTCATAAACAAGTTGCAAAACGTGTCGACAAGTTGTTTCGATTACCACCATAACACACGTCCTGTAACGACTCCGATCGGGAACACGATCCTTTCTACGCACGGGATGGGCAAGCCGCTTGTGCAGGCCAAGCCACTTATCCTCAGATGTATCGCCTCTGACGGAAAAGAGCCATAAGGTCAAGAGGTTCGATTCAAAGAAACTAGACGCCGTGGCACATGCGTCTGCCGTATTCAGTGAGCACGTGATCGAAGATCGCTGGCCTCAGCCCACCCAACAAATGTGGACATCGATCAGTTCTCACTACGACAACTGCGGCTATCGATCGGTATCCTCTACGTCTACTTCGGTAGCAGTGATGGACTATCTCCGAGGTATCGCTGCAAGAGCAAATCAGTACAGTGAGCTCTTGGTGTTTCCTACAGTAGGCTATCCATACCCATCTCCGCTAATATCCCAATCGTTCTTCGAAATCGGCTGCTACGACTTTGGAGCACGTTGTTTCCAGCTGGGACGCAGTCTTACGCAAGTTGCACGAGCTTTAGGAACCATTCCAGTGCCAACTCTCACTCAGCAGCCGTGTCGACTGACATGATCTCAAGTTCGCCATGCCAGCTACAAGAGAGAGAGTGCCATGCGGTCGACCGTCTTCACCTCAGTTGCTTGAAGAACTCTGGTCAGTAGCGCGCAGCAGATCTACCAAAGGCGCGGCTGGGGCAGCGCTGGCGACGCAACTTCCCATCAGCTGTATGGATGCTGCGATCCTCGTAGTAGACTTTCGTAGCGCGGGTGTTCACGCTTACGTGAACGCTGTTCTGAGCATGTGATGACGCATCGAGTGCTCCTAACCGAGTCACGCAAGCATGTCCATCACACAGCACCCGTCATCAGTAGTGACCACTCAATTCTCCACACCGGATGTAAAGCTTTTGAAAAGTCAACACCTCCAACGCATGGCATCGGGTCGTCTCGGTTGAAATCGAGGCATATGACTGCACAGCCTCGACGTCAACTTCGAGCGGCCAGACCCATGACGTCTGTGACGAATCTCGGCCGGGATCCGAGTTGTCGCTTGCCGCTACCTCAGCCAACGGATTGGCGTTAACGAGACACATCTGACGGTAGTATGCGTTCGTGATGGATACGAGTCCTCATCACAGCAGATCGGACATTTGAGCAATGGCAGTCAAAAGATTGTTGTGGTGATGTACGGGACTTTGCTGAGCGCACAACCAGAACGTGGGGTCGTCCCCTCTAGCGGCTCGTTTCTATCTGCTCCCGACTCTATAGAGCCGTTGCAGCTGATCCGAATATACGAAGCGGAGTGTCGCGTCAAAAGACGAACAGGCGACCGCTATAGCCCATCACCCGACGACGGCACTTGTTGGACACTGCCGCCGATGGAAGTCGGTCTCTACTTTGCACACTGCTCTGAGAAAATCGACACGAGCCGACTCCGCGACGAGACGGCACAGGCGCAGCCCACACAACGAGACAATCGCTCGTCGTCGCGTCTTTCGTGTCCATTCGCCGCAGCTTTTCAGCGCTGTCATTTCTCAATTCGCCTTCGAGGTCAACCGTCTGCACCCCCCTCGACCGATGAACGTCTGCCTTACGACTTTCCTCGCGGCGCTCGCGGCGCTGTCGACGCGCGCCAGTGCTGCAAAGTGCCCCTTTGGCTATGACCAAGTGGCGGCCGTGAGAGACCAGGACCGCCAGATCGCCCACGAGCTCTACAGCGCCCAGAGCTGCGATACGATCGACTATCGCCTCGTGGCACAGGACCTCGAAAAGCTCATGATCGACTCGCAGGACTTTTGGCCCGCGGACTATGGCCACTACAACGGTCTGTTCATCCGCCTCGCGTGGCACTGCAGCGGGGCGTACCGTCGCATGGACGGACGCGGCGGCTGCGACGGCGCCCGCATCCGCTTCAATCCAGAGCGCAGCTGGCCGGACAATACGAATTTGGACAAAGCGCTGCGGCTGTTGGAGCCCATTAAGGCCAAGTACGGCGACGCCCTGTCCTGGGGCGACCTCATTGTCTTGTCGGGGGACGTCGCGATCAAGAGCGCCGGGGGCCCTGTGGTCGGCTTTTGTGGCGGTCGCCTCGACGACGTCGACGGGACCAGCAGCTTGCAACTGGGGCCATCGATCAGGCAGGAACGGGTTGCACCGTGTGCTGTGGACGGCCAGTGCAACGAGCCACTCGGTCCGACGACCATTGGCCTGATCTACGTGAATCCCGAGGGGCCCATGGGCGAGCCCGACCCGGTGGGATCAGCTCGCGACGTGCGCGATACGTTCAGCCGCATGGGGATGAACGACCGCGAGACCGTGGCGCTCATTGGCGGGGGCCACGCGATTGGCAAGACACACGGTGCGTGCCCGACTGGTCCTGGTTTGTCCCCGCTCGAGGCCCCTGAGAACCCGTGGCAAGGAACCTGTGGCGAAGGCCCAATGCGGGGCAAGGGTAACAACACGTTCACCAGTGGCTTCGAAGGTGCGTGGACGTCGACGCCGACCAAGTGGAGCAACGAGTACTTCCGGAGCTTGACCACCTACGAGTGGGAGAAGGTCGTCAGCCCAGGAGGCCGTGTGCAGTGGCGCCCTGTTCCCGACACGAATCCGCCTGTGCGGATGGTCACGGCCGACATTGCACTGCTGCACGACGAGAGCTTTCGCACCCTTTCGCTCGAGTTCGCTGCGGACCCGGCAGCTCTGGACGAAGCTTTTGCCAACGCCTGGTACAAGCTCATGTCGCGTGACATGGGCCCCGTTGCTCGCTGTCGTGGCAACGACGTTCCTCCTGTCCAGCCGTTTCAGCACCCGCTGCCACCGACCCCCGCGACGTTACCGGATTTCAATGCCGTGCGGCTGGACATTCGGGAGCTGCTCAGGAAACCCGTGGCCGGTCTCCCGAGCGACGGGGCCAGCGATGGGACGCCCTACAACGGCGCTCTGTTTGTGCATGCAGCGTGGCAATGTGCGTCGACGTTCCGCATCACCGACTACGCCGGAGGCTGCAACGGGGCCAAGATTCGGTTCGCGCCGCAGAAAGATTGGCCTGTGAACGCTGGCGTGGACAAGATCATTGCTGCGCTCGAGCCGATTAAGACCAAGTACGCGACGCTCTCGACCGCTGATCTGATTGTGCTGGCTGGACAAGTTGCGCTGGAAGAAGAGACCAACGTGAAGATCGACTTTCTCGGGGGGCGCACAGACGGCGTGAGTGGCGAGGAGGATGAAAGCCTAGCCCCGCGTGAGAACTACCCTTCGGTTGTGGCCAAGGTGCTCGACGATATCAGGATCCTGGGGGTATCGCAGGCAGAAGCCGTGGCTTTGGCTGGTCGACCGCGCAGCGTGGAGCAGCAGAAGGTCCTGGGCTACAGCGGCTCGTACTCGCAGAACTCGGCTACGTTCTCGAACGAGTACTTCCAGATCCTGTTGACTCAGCAGTGGAGTCGGACGGGAGCAGACGAGTTCAGAGCTGACGGCAAGGGCGAGAGCTATTACATGATGGCAACGGACGTAGCGCTGATGGAGGCGCCCGAGCTCAAGAAGCTGGTGGAGCAGTTTGCCAATGACGAGGTCCTGTTCAAGCGCGTGTTTGCATCGGCCTGGGCCAAGGTCATGACGGCTGACCATTTCAACGCCAGCAGCTATTGAGTGTGCATGGCCATTGTTTATGTGCATGTTAGAAAAAGGTTAGAGAGAGCCTAAGAATGAAAGACGATGACAACCAAAGTAGCGGTTCTTCTCGTGCTTTTCCTTTGTTCATCTTCTTCGTCATGTGCTTCTCGTTCCTATCGAGTTGCTACTGTACCAGACAGAATCGCACATATCGTGCCGACAGTAGCCAATAAACACTCCATCCTGCACGAACATCCTGGCTGTGAAGATACCTCATGCTTAGCTCTGCGCTTCTAATTCATTGGAGACCATCGTCCGTGTAACGATATGCATCCACCACACACTCAATCTTCTCCTGTCCGCTCACTTTGTACCATTGTGTAAACGGCATTGACCAGGCAGGGATCACGTGAAGCAAGGGGCTCAAGCAACTATGCCAAGATGGTATACATCCGCTTGGGTCTTTGCCTTCTCTTGTACAAGCAGCTTGTTGTTGCATATTTGACCTCCTGCCTTTTGTCAGTGGCCGCCGACGTTACAAAGTCTTGTGGACCCAGCACGAACGACATGGGGGTACGAGAAAAAGCGGCATCACGAAACCCTCACGATCTACTCGAGATCTTGCGGGACTAAACGTCTTTGGTACACTGACAACACATTGTCGCGAGTTGACGGTTGTAAGCGCACTGCATGTGCCATTTTTATCGACCTCACCGTAGATGGATCTCCAGGTACTCACTACAAACCACACAGCAACAGGGACGTGAAAATGAGTTCTTCGCTGCCGTAGCGGTGGCTGAGCTAATGCTGCCGCAGCTTCTTTGCCGCACGTGTGGTACTTCTGACGTCAAATCTCTGCTAGAAACTTGGTCTTAGCTTGAAGCGTATAGTGTGCTCTGCACGTCGTAAGGAGCTCTTGCACATCGTCAAGAACACTTGTGAATGTGTCGGCTGAAGTGTGTGACAGGTGGTCGAAAATGTTGCGGATCTGCACTTAGATGAATATGATAGGACTTGATTTTGGAAAGACGCCGGTCGGCAAAGGCCGATAGGTAGCAACAACGATCTTTGTCGCTGCACACATGACAAGTGTTCTACGATCAACAACTTGTCATGGAGTGCCGACGTGTAGCGAATCTACACAGCTCCTTAAGCCAGAGGAAGACTTAACGCTCTTACGAGCAACTTTGGTTCTATGAACCCGACTCAAAGAGTCAACAAGCTTCAAGAGCTTACGGTCCCTGTTCCAGGCGGACCAAACGATTCAAAGAATCAAACGCACTAAGTGCACAAGGAGTAGCTGCCTTAACAAGGCGTTGCTACTTCCTTACGATCGCAAGACGCCTCAGAGAGGCACGTGTCTTTTGTTGATCAAAATGGGAACTGAATTTTGTTTCTTCTTTCAACCTAAAAGAACACCGTAGAACAAAGTAAATAACCTACTCACTTATGTCCTAAATAAACCTATTAAAAGATCTCGTAATCAATGGTCGACAGACATCAGTCTTCACCAATTTATACTGTGTTCTAATATTACTTAAAAAGGGGATCCCATCTGTTGTGTGCACCACACCTATCGTCGATCACCAGCCGACGTGTAACCCCGTTACACCCTCCTTCACCAGACTGACGTTACCCCAAACGTCAATCGAAGTCTTTCCTCGAAGAGGACGGTGTGTGTGCGCTTCAACCTCACGGTTGGCAAAACACAAAACACCATGGCATCGCCACTCCATGAGTCCTCGACTCTCTCGTCTTACCTTGACATCGATGTGGATGTGGATTATGGTAGCGATACCGATATCCATTATGACTAGAGGACAATGTTCGACGCACCAGTGCAAGAGGCAGCGCCTCATACTGCACCAAAACCATTTGCCGAGCATGGCGAAGCCAACTCGCCATCGGCGCCGCA